>JARFXV010000370.1:1265000-1525242 GCA_031761425.1 Cosmopolites sordidus
TGGATTAGTTCTCTTTTATATGACCTTCTTGTTTTGTCTGCATTTACTTCTAGATCGCGTCTTTAGGCTTTCACATTCATTTCATCATAAACTTGTTTTAGGGCCGGTCCTACGATGCAAGAATATACCAGTTATAGTCGGTATATAAAATTTGTAACGTCCGTTCTGTAGAACGGGTCAATGGCTCCGTTATTCCAAGTATAGCTTATACCTGGTATATTCTTGCATTGTAGAACCGACCCTTAATGAGCTCTTAGATCGTGAACATATGCTTGCTCTCGGGAATTGGACTGCTTGACCCACGGTCATTGTAAACTCTTTATTTCATAAAAATTTTACTCAACTATATTTTAAAACATTTACGCAAAACAGAAAGTTTAAATAAAATCGTTCGTATTTAACATTGTTGTCTCTAAATTAGATTTGAGGTTTATTTTTCGAACAGTCGTATGCCTAGATAAAAAATAAAACCCCTGTAATCCCGTTATTACAGATTATATAGCTCTTATTACAGATTATATAACTTTCATAATTGGTTTACGAATAATAAGTTATCCCTTAACGTGAACAAAACCAGTTTTATTGCTTTTCCTCCTCCAACACACACTATAACGGAGTCATATTTACTAAAAATTAACGGTAAGTCTATACAGCAAACATCCTGTACTAGATTTCTGGGTGTTCATCTCGATAACAGACTTTGCTGGGATGAGCACATAGCTGAACTATGCAAAAAATTAGCTGCTGTCTCATATGCTGTTTATAGATTGAAACAGGTTGGTACCACGGATATTCATATTACTATGCAGAGTTTTACAGTCGGTACGGTTTGATATTTTGGGGTGGGTCGCCTCATCTGATGCGTGTTTTCAAAATACAAAAAAAAAATTCGAATGATGGGTGGGATGTCACTACTGGCAACATGTCGACCAATTTTTAAACAATGCAGGATTTTGCATCTCTACCATCACTATATATTTTGGAGATTATCATCTTTGTTAGACGAAATTTTGTAGCATTTACGAATTAGTATGTTGTGTGTGTGAAAATCACTATGACACACTATTATAGTGTTTTTAGTTAATTATAGTGATTTTCATCACTATGACACACGAGGCTCTGATGAACTTCTTTTACCAATACATTCATGTAAGATAGTTGAACATAATGTTCACTATAGGAGTTTGAAGCTGTATAATAAGTTGCCACAACGATTTAAACATGTTCAGAATGACAACGAATTTAAAAAATTAGTCCGCGAATTTGTTATAAGTCAAACTTTTTATAGTTTAGAAGAATATATGTCGTATCAATAATTAGATCCAATGCTTATTTATGTATACAACATTCTGTCAATCCGACTTAATCATGGATATTTTTATTGTTATGGGGATTGAATAAATGTTATATATTCTTTGTATGCACAGAAGTGTGGCAATGTGCATGCTCTTGTTTAGACTTAATCCATGCATTTGTATTGTCTTGAGGATTCAATAAATGATTATTATTATTTTTTTTTTCTTCTTCACGCTTTCACGGTAGATTCCTTATTTATCGGATCCGTAGATCAAGATAAGCAAGTAATTCACTACTTGGATAGGACCCTTCGAACGATACTGGTTGTTCGTTCAGAATGGCTGCTTTCTGCATCTGTACAATAAGGTGGTTGTTTAAAGCCAACTCTTCAATATGTTTGATGGTGTTTTTGTGTACCAGACCGTTGGCTGATATGACTATTGGCATTGTCTTTACCTTATGTAAATGCCACATGTTCTTGATCTCAAAAGCAAGCTGTTCACATTTTTTAACCTTTTCAGCGTACTTCGCAGGTAAATTATTATCTAGTAGTACTGTTATGTCAATGATGGTAGCCCGTTTAGTTTTCTTTTCCAAAACAACCAAATCTGGCCGATTATGTAATACAGTCCGATCGGTGTCTATGGTTGTGTCCCAATAAATTTTGATGTCTTCATTTTCACCGACAGACTTGGGTGAGTAATTGTAATACCCCACTTTCTCTGATATTAGGTGATATTTTACGCATAATGCCTGATGCAGAATATTCAACAGATATTATATGTTGTATTGTCTCTGCATCTGCCTAACACACTCTACCTGTCTGTTAGTTCTACAGCTAACGGTTGATATTTTCGTTTTTTCTCGGCAATGGTCTTGGTCAAATTGTGGTCCAACGGTCCCGCCGCATCGATAATAAGTCCTTTGCGAGCCTTTGTGTCGATTGTAATAATATCGGGCCGATTAACCTCCACAGTCCGATCAGTAATTATTGCCGTATCCCACAAAATCTTTACAGTTTCACTTATATACACGTGTTCTGGTTTCCACTTATAATAAGATATCTCTACGTCCAACAGACCATATTTTTTCAATAATGCTTGATGTATTACCTTAGCAATGTTGTTATGCCTCTGCATATAGTCTGTTTGAGCCAACGCAGGACACCCACCGCTTATATGCTGCATTGATTCTAAATCTTGTTTACATAAGCGACATTTTGGATCGATATTTTGCCCTAATATATGTTTTTTATATGCCCTGGTACTTACGACCTGATCTTGGATAGCACCTAGGAAACTTTCTGTCTCTCCATAAAGTCTCCGATGTTCAGAATCGAGGACAGCTGCAAAGCGACCATGGAGCTCCTTTCCTTTCCAAACTGAAATACGTCCCTGGGAAGTTATATGGCTTGCCTCATTAGTTGCTTGTGCTAGACGGAGCGGACTATAATTACTATCCAGTGTGCAGGCAGCTCTATGAAGATTACTATTTTGGCTGAGAAAATAGGATCTTAGCCGATCCTCCTGTTGACGGCACATTACTTCTACGTTCTGTAAGCCTCTTCCTCCCATATGTCGAGACAAATACAGCCTACTACAGGAACTTCTTGGGTGATACAGGAACTTGTATATGATACATGAACTGTGATACAGGAATGTGATACAGGAACTTGGGTGATACAGGAACTTCTTGGGTGATGCATACGATGTTTTGATAATTTGGTTCTTATTTTCTGATCAAATGCTTTCAGAGAGGTGTCAGACCACTTTATTACACCAAACGTATAAGCAGCCACAGGCAAAGTCCAGGTGTTGATTGCCAATATTTTATTTCTGGCGCTGAACAAAGATTTACATATTCTTTCAACTCTAGTTATGACTCTATTCATAATCATTTCCCTAGCTGTTATATGAGATATTCCTAACAACTGCATCATACCAAGATACTTATAATTTTCTCCACTATTGAGACTACGAATAACAATATCTCCATTTAATTGCATGTTTTCTGTATGTTCCAATACCTGCCCCTTGCGGACATGGACAATTACACATTTATCCAGGCCAAACTCCATGCAGATGGTATCGCTAAAACTTTTGACAAGCTCTATTTCACTTTGAAGATTATTAGAGTTTGATGCATATAATTTTAGATCGTCCATATAGAATTGATATGATACCTGAATGTTTGGATTTCTCTTCATCATATAGCCCATGCTGGACTCTCTCAACATTCTACTTAACGGTGTTAAAGCCATACAGAACCATAGAGGACTTAAACTATCCCCCTGAAACATTCCCCTGCGTATTCGTATCTCTCCAGTGGTGTACGAGGTATTATTATTATTTACATATAGGCGGGTTTACCATTTATTCATACAAGTTGGATTATTTATTATTATTATTATTATTATTTATTATTATCTTTTTTTTTTGTACCCAGTCATGTGTTCGCCCTCCGACAAGCTAACACGCGCTGGTAGAGCAATTGGTGTTCGTACTCGTTTTGCTATATGATAACTCCTTACAACCAGCAAGGTAAGCTATCATAAGATCGGCAATCGTGTGTTCTAAGCAGACGCAGCGACCCCAGGATGACAGACTTCTGCATTGCCGCAGCCAATACTTCAACAGATGTACGGCAAGATGGAATTTTCCGCAGTTGAGTGAGAACAGTAGCTCTCATTCTACCGAGAACGCCTACTATCAACACAACCATATGCACGGCATACTCTGGGTAGAGTTGCTTCAGTTCGTAAAGGAGATCCTGATACTTGAGTCGTTTTTGTTCCTCCTTGATAGTAATATTTGTTTCCGCTGGCGAAGAAAACTCAATAACAAACATCATTTTCGTGTCCTTATCAAGGAGGACAATATCAGATTTGTTAGCCTGTATTTGTCTAATAGTAGAGAACGAGCAATTCCAATAAATCCGACAACTCCCATTCTCGACAACAGATTCTATCTCTTCTGGCACAAAGTGCAGCACTGGTGTCTGGTCTATCTTATACGAGTACCTTAGATTAAAGTACAGTACTCGCAGAGCAGTACTGTACAGAGCAGTACTGAGAAAAGCAAAGGTGAGTCTCTTCGACAATCCCTGGTCCTCTATATTTCTATAAAAAAAACCCCATGCAGTGGCTTACTGTTATGTTTCTGCAATAGTAGACTGGTCTCTGCAGCCTTTATCTGGGCTGCTCGGCGACTTGATTGCAAATCAGTAAACTGGTTAATTACGTCTCTGTTTCTGTGCCATAAATCGATATGAACACCCAGTTCATGGGCAGCTCTTTCTGCTGCCTTAAATAAAAATGCGCCCACTCCCGCCCTTTCATGTTGGTTAACGAGTCTAAGTAATGAGTCTGATGTTTTACTGATAGAACAAGCCAAATCCAGAACAATCCGGTTATGCATAAACTCGAGACTCAAGAGGCCCCTACCTCCATGACACCGTGGCAGGTATATCCGAGGGACGGATGATTTTGGATGCAAACTGCGCTGCATGTTTAACATCTTTCGGGAATCCCTGTCCAGCTGCTTTAACTCATCCACTCTCCACCTTACAACTCCAAAGGGATACAATAGTATAGGTAGGGCAAGCACATTAGTGGCCAATATTTCATTCCTGCCGAACAGTTGAGAGGACCAAATCTGTCTGAATAGTCTCCTATATTTGTCCCGGAGTACCCGCTTTACCTGAGCCTCATCGTGTAGATGTCGTTGGTGAATACCCAAAATAGGCATAAGTTTCCCCGATCTCCAGATGGTGAAACACACTGCCATCGGTTAACATCATATCCTTAGAGACCCTCTCAGCCCGTTCTCTTTTTAAATGGATCACGGCGCATTTCTCCACCCCAAAGGTCATACCGATATCTCGCGAATATTCCTGGACCATTTGCAAAGCCAAATGTAAATGCAGTTCAGTGGCAGCATAAAGTTTGAGATCGTCCATATAAAAAAGATGAGTGACGTTATGTATTCGATGGTTAGGGGGCACACAATTATACCCACGTAGCTTACGAAGACGCACAGATAAGGGCAAAAGCGTGATAGAGAAGAACAGGGGACTAAGTGAATCACCCTGAAATACACCCCTTCTAAATGCCACTGGCTCTGTTGAAACATTTCGCTCCTTAGATGTTATAACCAAGCGGGATTTCCACAGCGGCAACAGGCGTTCAATACATTTTACAATCGGCTCTGATACCCCCAAACATTGGAGCATGTGAATAATAAGCTCATGAGATGTTGTATCAAATACCTTACTGTAGTCTATCCATGCCATGGATAGACCGCGTTTATACTGAACCGCATCTTGTATGATACAACGGTCAATAAGTAAACTCTCTTTACAACCTGCTACACCTTTCTTTCCACCACGTTGTTCATTAATCTGCTGAAACACTGGCTCAACTATATTAATAATTCTCATATACAAAATACGGGTAAATATCTTGTAGCAGGTATTTAGGCAAGTGATCGGGCGATAGTTCTTGGGGTCAGACAAATCATCCTTTTTGGGAATGAGCACTGTCATTATTATTATTAGTATTATTATTATTACTGTAGAATCTCAGCTCATGCTGGCCGATATTCCAATGCCAAAATGAAAAAGCAATTCAGCTCCTCTCACCCTAGCATAATATCTTACGAACAATGTGACACGTCTGCAAGAGCACGGCACGCTGTCCCACTATGGCAATAGATCTCGAGATACCGAGGCTCTCGAGGTTCTTTGAAAATCTCTTACTTATCAGGTCTTCGGCGGATATAACGAAGGGCACTACATCTACCTTACTCAGTTTCCACTGGTTCTTCAAGTCGTATGCCAGATTTTCATACTTTGTGGATTTTTCTATCTCCGTTTTTCTAATGTTGTGAGGTAGTGGCACTGCGATGTCAATTATAAAAGCCCTCTTGTCCTTTTTGTTGATTAGAACAATATCCGGCATGTTATAATCAACCGTTCGATCAGTAGTGATTGGTCTGTCCCAGTAAAGAATGGTATCGGATGATTCAAGTACAGGAGAAGGCGAGTACTTATAATATGGAGGAGGTGCACTTTCTAATAGCGAGTATTTTTTTGCAATTTGTTGATGTATAATTTTTACCAGCTGATTATGCCGTCCTAAATAAGCATTAGGAGCAAAGGCCGGGCAACCGCCAATAAGGTGCTCAATTGTTTACCCCAAAGTACCGCATTTCCTGCACTTATCGACTACGTCCAAATGCAGTATGTACTTTTCATAGTTTTTTGTTCTTGTTACCCTATCTTGAATAGATATCGCGAAACCTTCTGTTTCTGGGTACAAGAGTCCATCCGTCAGCCACTTCAGAGACAATTGTTCGTCAATGGTGTCATCTTCGAGTGACTTAGGAAACCTTCCGTGCAATGTTTGTCCTTTCCATTCTCGAACACAGTCCGTGAGTGTTGTTCTGCTATCAATACGATTTTGTTTATTTAGGTTCAGTGGGGTGAAACCCCGATCCTCATTTGCAACCAATTTCATTAACGTACTGTTTGAATCAATGAAGTGTTTTCTCATTCTATTTTCTTGATTGAGACAGAGATTTTTTACGTTTACAAGGCTACTACCCCCCAACTTTCTTGGGATGTATAGTCTTTTCGTAGGTGAGTTTGGATGCAGGCATCGGAACTTTGTCAATGTTCGGCGTGTCAACCTATCAAGTTCATCAAGGTCAGTTTCTGACCATTTAACTATGCCAAAAGAATATGTCAGAGTTGGCACCGCCCAACCGTTGATCGCTCTAATGAGGTTTCCTCCGTTCAGTTGTGTGTTTAAAAGTTTTGTAAGTCTCTTTTGGTATAGAGTGGAAAAGTCCTTCTTGAACTGGTCCTTCTTTAACTTATGATCAAGTTTCTGCTTTTGGGGTATTCCTAAATATTTGTAGGATTCTTCTGGTGCTAGTTGTTGTATGTTACAAAGTGTTGAATGTTGACTCTGAACCTTTCCCTTCTGTATACTAATAGTAGAGCATGTGTCCAGTCCGAATGACATTCTGATGTCCCTACTGAATGTTTCAACCATTTTTATCAATGAGTTTAATTTTTCTCTAGTTTCTCCATATAATTTAACGTCATCCATATATAGTAGATGAGAGAGCTTTCTTGGATTCATCATGTTAAGTTTATATCTAATATTGCTGTTGTTGAGTTATGTGGACAAAGGGTTCAATGCTAAACAGAACCAAATTGGAGAAAGGGAATCTCCCTGAAAAATTCCCCTCTCGATATTTGTAGCAGCAATGCATTGTTGGCCGACAAAAAGATTCGTTTTCCACTTCCCCATCAGGCACTTTAAAGAATTAATAATCTGGGGGCTAATTTTATAGAAATTCAGAACCTCAACCAGCCAATCGTGAGGAACACTATCGAATGCTTTCTTGTAGTGTATATAGCAGATATTTAAGTTGCGTTTTCTTTTTCGCGCTTGCTCAAGAACTACAGCATCGATAGTCAATTGTTCCTTGCAGCCCATACTTGCTCTTATACATCCTTTCTGTTCTTCTTCAAAAATGTTGTTTTTATCACAATTTATTATTATTATTATTATAATTATTATGTTCATCTTATATTTTATTCATATCCACGGTAGCCGGAGTTTGTAACCCAAGACTACAATGTTTGCACTCAACAAGAGGGTTCAGCCGAGGCTCAATGCAAGCTTAAGAATTTTCTGACTATATTTGCTATACCCAGTAAAGCAGCCTTTTGCATGACTGCCATATGTCTATCATGTAATTCAAGCTTGTCTTTGGCGATTTTCCAGTCGTTTGTTATCAGCCCATTTGTAGATATTACTACTGGTATAATGTCGACATCTTTGAGTTTGTACATGTCTGTTAGTTCTACAGCTAATGATTGATATTTTCGTTTTTTCTCGGCAATGGTCTTGGTCAAACTGTGGTCCAACGGTACCGCCACATCGATAATAAGTCCTTTACGAGCCTTTGTGTCGATTATAATAATATCGGGCCGATTAGCCCCCACCGTCCGATCAGTAATCATTGCCGTATCCCACAAAATCTTTACAGTTTCACTTATATACACCTGTTCTGGTTTCCACTTATAATAAGGTATCTCTACGTCCAACAGACCATATTTTTTCAATAATGCTTGATGTATCACCTTAGCAATGTTGTTATGCCTCTGCATATAGTCTGTTTGAGCCAACGCAGGACACCCACCGCTTATATGCTGTATTGATTCTAAATCTTGTTTACATAAGCGACAATTTGGATCGATATTTTGTCCTAATATATGTTTTTTATATGCCCTGGTACTTATGACCTGATCTTGGATAGCACATAGGAAACCTTCTGTCGCTCCATAAAGTCCCGATGTTCGGAGCCATTCTGTAGAGTATTTTTTATTAATGTGTTCAGAATCGCGGAGAGCTGCAAAGCGACCATGGAGCTCATTTCCTTTCCAAACTGAAATACGTCCCTGGGAAGTTATATGGCTTGCCTCATTAGTTGCTTGTGCTAGACGGAGGGGACTATAATTACTATCCAGTGTACAGGCAGCTCTATGAAGATTACTATTTTGGCTGAGAAAATAGGATCTTAGCCGATCCTCCTGTTGACGGCACATTACTTCTACGTTCTGTAAGCCTCTTCCTCCCATATGTCGAGACAAATACAGCCGCTCGATGGAACTTCTTGGGTGATGCATACGATGTTTTGATAATTTGGTTCTTATTTTCAGATCAAATGCTTTCAGAGAGGTGTCAGACCACTTTATTACACCAAACGTATAAGCAGCCACAGGCAAAGCCCAGGTGTTGATTGCCAATATTTTATTTCTGGCGCTGATCAAGGATTTACATCAGTTAAATCAGTTCAGCTCCTCTCATTCAGCTTAGTACCTTACGAACAATGTGGCAAGTTTGTAAGAGAACTGCTCGTTGTCCTACTGTGGTAATCGATTTTGAAACACCAAGAATTTCCAGATTTTTGGAAAAGGTTTTGCTTACTAGGCCTTCGGCGGATATATCAAAAGGTAACACCTCCACTTTCTGGAGTTTGCATTGATTTTTCAGATCAATTGCAAGATTTTCGTACTTCGTGACCTTTTCCATTTCAGTTTTTCTGATGTTATGAGAGAGTGGTATCGCAATGTCAATTATGAAAGCTCTCCTCTGCTTTTTGTTAATTAGAACAATATCCGGCCTATTATAGTCAACCGTCCGATCTGTTGTAATTGGTCTATCCCAGTAAAGAATTGTATCGGCTGACTCAAGTACGGGGGAAGGCGTGTACTTGTAATATGGTGTAGGCATCTTATCAAATAGCGAGTGCTTTAAAGCGATTTGCTGGTGTATAATTTTCGCCAGCTGATTATGCCTGCCTAGGTAAGCATTAGGAGCAAGGACTGGACACCCTCCAACAAGGTGTTCAATTGTTTCTCCTACACCACCGCACTTCCTGCACTTGTCGACAACATCCATGTGTAGAATATGTCTTTCATAATTTTTTGTCCTTACTACCTTATCTTGAATAGCTGTCGCGAAGCCTTCTGTTTCTGGATATAATAGTCCATCGGTAAGCCAGTTTAGAGACAAATATTTGTCAATGGAGTCATCCTGAAGTATTTTATTAGTATTATTATCCTCGTAATAAACTCAGCATTTCAGCCTAAGCCGGTCTACACTACAATGCCAAAATGAGAAAGAAATTCAACTCCTCCCACTTAGCATAAAATTTTACGAACAATGTGGCATGTCTGCAAGAGTACGTTGTCCCACTATGGCAATCGATTTTGAGATACCAAGGTTCTTCAAATTTTTTGAAAAGTTCTTACTTATTAGGCCTTCGGCGGATATAACGAAAGGCACTATCTCTACCTTATGCAGTTTCCACTGGTTTTTCAAATCGTACGCAAGGTTTTCATACTTAGTGGTTTTCTCCAACTCGGTTTTCCTGATATTATGAGAGAGTGGCACTGCGATGTCAATTATAAAAGCTCTTTTCTACTTTTTACTAATTACAACAATGTCTGGTCTATTATAATCGACCGTTCGATCTGTTGTGATTGGTCTGTCCCAGTATAGGATTGAATCAGATGATTCCAATACGGGAGAAGGTGAGTACTTATAATATGGAGCAGGTGCGTTATCTAATAGCGAATACTTTAATGCAATTTGCTGATGTATAATTTTCGCCAGCTGATTATGTCTTCCTAAATAAGCTTTATTATTATTATTATTATTATTATTATTATTATTATTTTCTTACAACTCTTTGTTATATATGCTATAACTTTTTGTAATAAATCAAAGAATTTTTTTGTTACATCACGCTCTCATCTTCAGTAATCTGAGAGACAAATACAATGTCTTATTTGATTGATATGCCCCCTAGTTTAAACATTGTTACACATAACTACACAATATATTCACAGCTGATATCGTCATTTTCCATTAAATGGCAATTTAATCTGAAGATACACAGTCTTCGTCAGATTATGGAAACCCCTTATTGCCGTGATAATATTAAGGGGGAAATTCAGTCAGGCTGAACGTTCATTGATCGAGATATAAAAATTTTCAGTTTAATGTGGTGTCGTTAGTTTTAAGTTAGTCATTTCAAAAAACCTGAATGTCAGATAGTAAAGTTACCAGGTGAGGTAATATTAATTGGTTATTGCTCTACGAATAAACTAGAAATAAACTAATGAACATTGTTAAAACAATTTTTCTTATTAAGAATCACGCCAAAATCATCACCCATCACCCAAATCCACATCACCAAAATTGGCCAAATGGGATGATCATTACAACAAAGTTTGTTATTTTAAAATAGAGACCAATGGCGCCTCGTGAGGAGGGCGTTGGAAGGGGAAAGCAAGAAATCTTCAGCAGCACTATTTTCTTCCACGCCCTCCCACTTTAAAAACCCACGATCCGCCACTGCCACCACAAAAAATATAATTATTAAACTGAGCCAAAAAAATTGACTATTTTTTTTTAAAGGGATTCCGGAAATATTATTTGCGATGACAAAAAAAAAAGTTAGAACCCTTTTATATTAAGTGTCGTTCACAAGTTTCCGTTTTTTAATAGCAATGGCATCTTTCGCAATGGCAACTCCTAAACCGTCAATTTGAAAAATTTGAGCAATACATATTTACAATTCATACAAAAGCATATACACAATTCTCTACAAAAAAAGGTCTCATTATAAATATACGTCAAACAAGCCACTTTTCTTACAATTTTACTTTTCAAATTTGAGATTTTGTAACTAATGAACGAGTCAATATTTGCAAAAATACAATACATATTCTTAAAGAAAATTGAATGCGCTACAAAAATGGTATCTTAATATTTTTCGTTAAATTCATTCCTCCCAAAGTTATTCAATGTTAAATTTTAATTTAAAAGTAATTTATCGTTTTTTTTGCGTTAGACCTCATTTTTCACGACAGCAAATTTTTCGAAAAATTGCTTACATTCTTGAAAACTGTCAATGTTGGACCAATTGTATATGTCTTCATCGATAAAATCGTATGACAAATCAAATTCGATTCGAAAAATATTGACTCGTTCATTAGTTACAAAATTTCAAATTTGAAAAGTAAAATTTAATGTATCGTATTGTAATTTTTTTGAATTAATGGTTTACTAGTTTTGGACATTCCCATTTCATATTTGCAACACGAGCGTAGCCAAGGGGGGCGGGGGCTCAACACCCCCCGAAATAAGATTACATTTGAATTGAAATATATATCCGAACTAGTGGACGTTGCGCACAGTAACGCCATCTCTTGTCGAGTAGTCGAACTATTTTGTATCGGATGGAAACTTTGCGTTGTTTCTCGATTATTCGCCATACCCCTCGGTCGGATGAGCGGAGCTTTGTGGAAGATCCAAAACGAAATGTGAATTAATTCAACATAAAATAATTGAAGTAAAGAAAGCCAAACTATTTGCGATTCTGGCTGACAAATCCACCGATATCGGACGTGTAGAACAAGTCTCGTTATGTCTTCGATATGTTGATTTTACAGATAATAAACACCATATACTTAAAGAGATGTCCCTTGAGTACATTCCAACGGTCGATGTTTCAGGATCCGGTCTCGCAAATCTTATTATTACAGCTCTGAAAAAGCATGGACTTGAATATTCTCATGTGGTTGGTCAAGGTTACGATGGGGCTGCAGCTATGAGTGGGTATTTGCACGGTGCCCAAGCTTATATTCGCCAAGCATGTCCTCTTGCTCTTTATGTACACTGTAGTGCACACTCTCCCAACCTTGCTATTGCTGATTCATGTTCATTAGCAAATGTCCGAAATTGCATTGGGATTGTGCAGTCTGTTGGTTCCTACTTTCGACATTGCTCAACGCACTGCTTTGTTGAAACAAAAAATTCAAGAGCTACTACCCGTCGGTAACCAAAAAAACTTGCTTTCAATGTGTGAACTACGGTGGGTCCACAAACATGAAGCTATTATAAGATTCAGGGAAATTTATTCAGCGATTGTGAATGCTCTCGAAGAACTCCAATTTAATCACAATAAGGAAACATCGCAACAAGCCGCCCAATTGCTAAGTACGCTTCGATCTTCGGATTTTGTGATGTGTTTAGTGATTCTTCAAAAAGTACGCTTCGATCTTATCACGACATTCAAACATGTAGATGATTTTATTAATGTCTTACAACTCCTGAGAAACAACACTGACGTCGAATATCTTCATCTCTATGGAGACGCAAAGGTTTTACTGGAAGAAAATGGTGGTATACTGCGAATGCCACGCGTCGTCGGAAGACAATTAAATAGACCGAACATTCCTTCATTGGATGTATGCACGTATTACAAAATTAATTTGTTCATTCCATTTCTTGATCATACAATTCAACAATTGGTTGAAAGGTTTACCAAACATCGTATAGTAGTATCAGCATTATGTGGTGTGCTACCTTCAAATTTTACTGCCAGTTCTGAAATTGAAGAAGCAATTTCCATGTACTCGTCACTGCTTCCCGAAAGCAACATATCAGTGGTTAAAGCAGAACTTGAAGTATGGAAAACAGTGATTACAAGTATCTCGCCTACCCCGAAATCTAGTTTGGAATGCCTAGATATGTGCGAGAAAAACCTGTATTCTAATATTTACACATTACTACAAATCTTGGCTACCATTCCTGTATCCACTGCTACCCCAGAAAGGTCTTTCTCGAGCCTAAGGAGACTGAAAAACTATTTACGAAACACTACAAGTGAAAACAGACTTAATGGTTTCGCTCTCATGAACATTCACTATGGAACAGAAATTCATGCAGATGAAGTAGTGGATATATTTAAAAGAAAAAGCCGAAGATTTCTCCTTTAATGCTTTTAGATTTAGCGCAGAGGAACGAAATTAATTTAACCATTTCATTTAAAGTTAAGAACTTTATAAATTTGTCGTAATTTTTCCGATGAATATATAGATATTAAATTTCATGTAAGTATATTTTGTTGTTTTATTTACATCAAACTAAACCCCCCCCAAAACTAAATCCTGGCTACGCCCGTGATTTGCAAGATCCCTTTATTACAATTTGCACCTCCAATACTCCACGTTGCCAAGATTGGTCTATTTTCCTTCCTTAGAATGATATTCAAACAATACCCAGGCGGTAGTCCTCTCCTGAAAACGTCGTACAAGGGACAAGGCCAAAAGACCGTCTATCAAAACCCTTTGTCAGTATTTCAAAGTTTCTTCGTAGTTAATGCGTTTCTGGTAGTTAATGCTTTTTAATAATTTTTTTTAACCCTTTATGGAAAAAGTTTTGCTTAATATATTTTATTTACCACCCTATGTTTCAAATAAAAAAGAAGCTACTTTTAGTACAATAAAATTGATATTCCGCCAAACTTTAATGATATGTTTACTCATTCCAAAATCTGATTTTATTCGATTCTAAATGAAAAGCGTATCCTTACGAACAGATTCCCAGCAATTGTATTCATATTCATGCAAATATCGAGTCAGACGATACGGCTATTTTGTAAAATATTTCCACTTTCAGTCATCCTTCGAAATAAAACTCTGGAAATTTATTTATATATTCAGAAAATCTTCTCTGAACTTTAATATTTAATTTTTACAACGAGTGCGACAAGGACCATAACATGTTCTATAACAAGGATAACAAATGGACTATTGTGTCTATCTATCTGTGCCATCTATCCAAGAACTACCGCAACTTAGAAATTTGAATTATAGTTTTCTCACTTGACATTTAAAAAAAAGATAGATGGGGCTACTTAACACTATGCCATTGCAGCACAAGCTTCATTTAACAAGTTGCCTAATAATGTCTATTTTACTTTGAATATATAACTAGAGGAAGGAGCATATGATCCTGTAAGTGGGACCGGAATGGTAGCTGCATATGGCCGACTACTGTTTCCGGTTTGGCAGTGGCGTAGGGCAGTATGAATAAAAACAAGAAACTGATAAAAGTTTACCGTTATTTAAAATAATAAATTATTGTATAATTTGCAAACTATTACTTTCTCTTTTGAGAGCAAAATTAGAAAATACAGATCACAGCGACGGCAGCTGTTCGCCAGGAGCACCGGGAAGAAGGTCAAGGACAGAATGAAGCCACGACAAAAGTTGAGCGCCACCCGGTTACTTGATATATCGGAAAAGACCCTGGAACCGGGAAGGGGTCTATCTTAAATAAATCTGTTTACTAGATTTTATATATTTATTTCACAAAAGCACACTAAAAAAAACGACACAAAGAACATTAGAAGATGGAAAAAATAAAACTATTAAATAAAAGACACAGGAAGGTTTAGGGAAGGTGGTTCGCTAAACCTTACCATGAAAGAAATCAAAAATTAAACAAATCGCTCAAAATTACACCAGCTGGTCTCTATGTCCCTATACTTATAAATTAGAGGTTATTAACTCTGTTCTGGCAATAGTAAATAGAAATATATATAAATCAAAGGTAATCAAATGTGGTCAAACGGCAAATAGATAATAAATAAAAAGGGGGTAACTGATCTTTATCTGTATATGAAAATATGATAAAAACATATTTGTAAAAAATTGGTAACTGCGATCTTTATCGGTACTTGAAAATATAATAAAAATGTGTTTGTCTGGTCTTATTTCTTGATTGTTCCTCTTCTTGACTATCCCGTACTGGGTGTCCAAAAACCCTGGGTACGAATACGGGCAATCCGGTATCCCTATGCGGGGGTCTCGAAATAATCTCAATCTGACTAACCGATTACTCGGCCATGTGGCCCCAAAAAGAGTAAGGTTTCCACAATGGTCGGGCTCTGAAATAGTGGTCTTTCAATAACCTGATCTCTATTGACCGGATTCTCCGCCGCCGGGTCGTAAAACCCTCTACAAAAATGTCAGAAAAATCAACGCAAGCATGACTTGGCCAGCAAACCTACGTACCTCTGTCGGAAGGACACCTAGAGATTTGAAGTTAGACTGTCTTGGCCTTGTCCTAACGATACAAGATCTCTTTCAATTAAAAATTTGCCCGAAATAAACCTACCACTAGCGATCAAGAATTGGTGATCGCTACAAATTATCGTGACTGTAAACATTTAAATTAATTTAAAAATGTCTATTTTTTCAGTGTCTTCTATGGGCCAATGCAACAAAAAATTATTAAGAAATTCGAATCTTCTATCATAAAATCATATAATTTTCAAAAATTGGTTAGGTAATCAATTGCTTGTAATTTGTTGATTGTAATCATCTTACACCGAGTTAATGTTCATACTATATATATATATATATATATATATATATATATATATATATATATATATATATATATATATATATCAACAACCCGTATCAATCCACTGCAGGATGATCATCATCATCATCATCAGCCCGTATCAATCCACTGCAGGATGAAGGCTTCTTCTTCAGCATGCTTCCAACCTTCACGGTCCTGGGCTTTCCTCTGCCACTCGGGTCCAATATACTTAACGATGTCATCAATCCATCGTGTTTTCGTTCTTCTTCGCGGACGTTTGCGATCAAGTGGTATCCACTCCAGGATTGCCTTGCTCTGATCTGTCGTCCCATCGCCTCGCTATATGGTCTGCCCATCTCCATTTCAATTGTTTTACTATTCCAATGATGTCACAGACTTTTGTTTGTTCCCTGATCCATGCGCAGGACTTTCTGTCTCGTCTTGTAATGCCAAGCATACATCTTTCCATTCCCCTCTGTGCCACCCGAAGTTTTTGAATTGATTGCGATGTGAGTGTCCAGGTTTCACTTCCGTATGTCATAACGGGTAGAACGCACTGATCAAATACTTTTCTTTTCAGGCAAAGTGGGAGTCTGCTCTTAAACACTATGTTGAGCCTACCAAATGCCCGCCAGCCGCATTTAACACGCCGTTCCACCTCCCGGGCGGTATTCCCCTCCATTGAAATCCTCTGCCCAAGATATATAAAGCTGTCCACAATCTCTAAATTCCTTCCTAAAACTGAAATTCTTCTGTCCTGAGCGAAGTTATTGAACATAACCTGACTCTTTTTCAGGTTTATTTTCAAGCCAAATGGTTCGCCAGCCCTTTGCAGTTCTTGTATGCGTCTTTGCAGCTCCTCTGGGTCTTGTGAAATGAGAATAATATCATCTGCAAATCTAAGATGGTTTAAGTTTGCACCATTGATCTTTACACCATCCTGTTCCCAATCCAGTTTACGGAATACTTCTTCAAGGCCAGCCGAGAAAAGAATAGGCGATATTGCGTCACCCTACCGTACACCTCGTTCTATATTAATTCCCACTTCAAGATCATCAAGGTGAATTGTGGCTGTAGCTCCATCATATATCGATTCTAATAGGTTTACATAGGCTCTCTCTACACCTTGGCTAAGCAGTGCATCCATTATCGCATGCTTTGAGATGGAATCAAATGCTTTTTCGTAGTCGATAAAAGCCAATCACAGTGGCATGGTGTATTCGTTGTGCCTTTCTATGACCTGCTGTACAACCTGCATGTGATCCATTGTAATGAATCCACTTCTGAATCCTGCTTGTACTCTTGGTTGTGCGTCATTCAGTTTTTTTAATATTCTTTTAGAAATTATCTTAGTGAAAACTTTATACAGGGTGTTAGGTAAACATGCAGCAAAAATTAAAGGGGTAATTCCTTGACTTATTCTAAGAATATTTTGTTGTATGATGATTTTTGGAAAACCCCTTTGTTTCGAAGATACAGGGTGAACAAAATTTACGACATTAACAACATTTTATTATCAAAAAGTACATGTAAAGTTGCTCAATCTACAATAAATGTTCGAAATGACTTCCTCCAGCCTTTATACAAGCATTCAATCTTCTCGTCATTGACTGCCGAACTCTTTTAAACACACCAGGGTCGTTTCAAATTGAGTAACATCCAGCAATTATCCGATTTCGCAAATCATCCAAATTCTTCAATGGACTAGCGTAAACTAATGACTTTAGATATCCCCAGAAGAAATAATCCAGGGGGTTTAAGTCCGGGGATCGAGCAGGCCATGCGTGTGGCCCACTTCGACCAATCCAGCAATATCCGTATGTTATTGTTAAAAAATCACGAGCAACCAAACTGAAATGTGGTGGTGCACCATCGTGCATAAACCACATTTCATGCCTTGTTGCCAATGGTACATCTTCCAGAAACTCAGACAGCGTTGCTTCCAAAAAGTTGCGATACACCTCGCCAGTAAGTCTTTGTAATAGAAATACCGGTCCAATTAGATAGTCATCTACAATTCCAACCCAATCATTCAACGAGAACTGATGTTGAAAACTATCTTCGTATACCTCATGCGGATTTTCATCTGCCCACACATGGTTATTATGAAAATTCCTTATTGCGTTTCTTGCGAAAGTGGCTTCATCGGTGAAAAGAATTTGTGTCAGGAATAGAGGGATGCGAAGTAAAGTTTGCAATATCCATTGATATAATGCAATACGTGGAGGAAAATCAACAGGTAGTAGGGTCTGAACGCGTTGAATGTGGTATGGATACAACAAATTGTCCTTAAGAATTTTCCAAACTTCCAGTGACTCACATTCAAAGTATTTGCAATTTTTCGAGTAGAACTACCAGGCTCTTCCGCTATCATGTTCAGCACATTCTGTTCCAATTGTACCGTTCTTACAGTCAGTGATCTTCCTGACCCTTCAGTTCGTTTCAATGTGCCTGTTTCACGAAGACGTCGATGAATGTTTTCGAAGATTTTTCGGTCAGGGACATTACGGGCTGGAAATCGTTCACTGTACAATCGCCTAGCTTGTAATACATTGCCATCAGCAACTCCATACATGAACTACATGTCAGTCATCTCGGCGTTTGTATACATTATGATAGAGGACTTCACTCACTATTTAAGACACGTCAAACAGCCAAACGTCACTCAATCTATGTAAACAAATGCGACGGATGAAATCCACTTACTAGATAAAACAGCCGTTCCAAGTGATCGAGATCGAAAAAAAAAATTTTGTACTTGATAAACTCATTGACGTACACCCTATTTTTATTTACATTAATGATTTCAACAAATATCGAATAATGATTGTCGCAAATTTTGTTCGCCATGTATCTTCGAAACAAAGGGGTTTTTAAATTTCATCATAAGACAAAATATTCTTCGAATAGGACAAGGAATAACACCTTGCATTTTTGCCGCATGTTTACCTAACACCCTGTATATATATATATATATATATATATATATATATATATATATATATATATATATATATATATATATATATATATATATATATATATATATATATCCTAGATTAGTGGTAGATTACGGTCCATGCCTTCAACATGACAGAACAACTTCAAACGTCCACGGAGAAGACCGAAAACACGATGGACTGTTGACATTATTAAGTATATTGGACCCGAATGACAGAGGAGAGCTCAGGGCCGCGAGAGTTGGAAGCATGCTGAAGAGGTCTTCATCCTGCAGTGGATTGATACGGGTTGATGATGATGATGTTCTACAAATTTATTCATCTACTACGTCGTTTTTGCAAATATAATTAATTCTTGTAGTGTAAATAGTCACTAAATAAACTAAACTGTTAGATATAAACTCAAGAATAAACTAATTTTTCACAACAACCAAAAAATTACTTTCAAGAGTATATGTAATGAAAGGTGTTTATTAAAATGATAAAATAAAAAATTACATATTTTAAACAGTTCACTTCAATTGTTGAAACAGCATTTATTACTAGTTTCACTTTTACCTTAGATGTTCGATATAAAACAGTCGTCACTAAAATGATGGGAACATAAAAACGTATTGCGGTTTGGAATAAAATCAGGCTTTTTAATAAAATTAATCCACTGTGTTCTTCTATTTGGAATCTTTGGGAAATCTTGAAAAAAGATGAACTGGTTTAATAACATGAAATCCAAATCACAATGCAAGTAACATTTACATTTATTGGTATAATAATTTCTGAAAAAGATTAATAAAAAAGGTAACAGTCTGTATGATTAGTTATATTTTATAGATTATATGAGTAAAGTAACATGTTTTATATGTATCAAACGATAACTAAAAAAGTATCTGAATTTTTAAGGCCCAGTATCTCAGAAAACTAAACATTTTAGAACATACGTTAAAAAATTAAATTTAAAAAAAAATTATCACTATCTTGAATAACATTATAATTATATTATTTTACCTAAATCAATTTGACTACGCCTATGCATACCAGGTTTGTTCTAGCAAAGGTTTCAAACGGTTTGAAACCAGTTTGATGGATTAATTAACTGCGCATGTTCGTCCCTAAACTTTGTTGCAAACGGTTTGAGATTTTTTTTCTGCTAGAACGCTTATTTTGATTGACATTTCTCTGCGTCGTTGAATTGCGTTTGTTTATTTTTCATTTGAAAATAGTAGAGGGAAAAAAAATTATCCTAAAAATGATACTGTGGGGGCATTAAAATCGTCCACACTGGCCTACCATATTGATTATTTTCCTTTAATTTTTTTTTTATTATTTGTAAGTATTTTATGTTTATAGTGTACTTACATTTTAAATTTTATTTTATTATTTCGAAATGAGTTTATGAAGATCTAAGACTGCTATTTGTATATATTTTACAATTTATTTATTATTCCGAACTAGTTTTATGGAGGCCTGTAGCCAACAATCTGTAACCAAACAATCCAAAGTCAAAACAAATCAACGAACATTTCCAGCTATTGCGCTTGTCACAAACTAAATTGAACGGTTTGAAACTAGTTTGCAAACTGGATATTTGTTGTTGCTAGAACATCTTACTGGTAGTCGGAATTCCGGTTTTAATTTGCTAGAAGGCGTACATTCGTCTGCGCAAACTCCGGACGATTTGAAACCGTTTGAAACCTTTGCTAGAACAAACCTAATATGTTTACTTCATAACCTTAAAATGTCACTGAAACAAAATACGTTTTTATTTCTAAATAATTTACAATTAATTGTAAGTGACAAATTTACAATTAAAAGCACTTACCTATGTAATGTTACTCCTGAATTTTGATTTTTTCGAGTCAGGGAACAACCACAAGATGTACTTTTATTGTCAATATAATAAGTATTAATATGTATTTACACTAAAATACACAAAAAGAGTACTCCAGTACACTTATTATTGATTAAAACACACTAAAATTGTACAAATCTACTAATAAACTTCTAAATTGTTGACACCAACTACCAAAATTCCAAAACAATGAGTCATCTGTGGTGTTTCAATATGGCCGTTTCCGTTTCCATTTATACGTGCATTATGATAGATAAGGCTCCTTTATAATCAAAGCTATTTTATGATAATTCGTAACAAGTTTTAAACAAACGTATTTTTAGTATAAGTTTCTTATGCTATATAATATTTTCCTTTACTTTTATTTACGAGGTATGAAAACAAAATATTAGACTGATTTTTTATAATTTTTGTTCAATTTATTAGAAATTTACAATTTTAATAGTTGTTTCGGTAAATAATGTCGATTTTGCTAAGAGATGGCGCTACTAATACATTTCTTTGTATTTCTTTGTTATGATGAGTTGTATAAATAAACACAGAATGATAATAACTTCATTTTATTTACTTGCTGGGTGAAGCTTAACGACAAGTATAATACACAGAACATTTAACTTAAGCATAATAATTTACAAATGATTGAAATAAATCGCACTAAATTATAAACTGGTGAACATCTTGAATCACACCTATGAGTTTTATTCTGAAAATCTCTCAGGAACGGAAAAGCTAAATTAACGTGAATCACGGGCTTAGCCAGGATGTAGTTTTGGGGGGGGGGGGGGGGGGTTAGTTCGTCCACGAGTTCGGATATTATTACCCCCCCCCCCCCCCTGGCTACGCCCGTGACGTGAATGAAACCGCGAGGTGTCCACTTGTAAAAAATACTAATGAGATTTATGTAATTGTGATATTCCACTGACAATAGTTTGTAGTTGTGGACCAATTTTACTTGTACCAATTATTAAGAGAGATTTAAGGTCCTCATCGGTTAACTTAGATCTGAAAACATTCTTTGTGTACTTCATTTTGGAGAATCTTTTCTCACACAAGTAAGTAGTACCAAAAACAGAAAACAGCCCAGGAGCAAATTTATGCAAATTATCAAATTGTCCTGTGAAAGACTCTTATAAAATTCCAACAAAGATGAGGGGTTTGCTATTTGTTCTTAATTATATAACTGCAGTGTAAATCAATAATTTTCATTTAAAGTTCCAGGGCTAGGGTTTCAATGTCAGTATCGAAAGGATTTTGAAAAATCTTAAGTTCATTCGCAATGACATCAAAGTCTGAGAAACGAATATCAAAATTTATCTTCAAAGAACTCAAAGCTTCGATTGCAAAATCGATAGTCCGGTCAAATTAGACAGAAAATTAAGAGTGAAGGTACATAAATTCACATCGAGCTGGAAGTGAGTAAAATTGTTCAAAACATAATTAAAAAAAACATTTCAAAATTCCCCATCGTTTCGGTACGTGGAAAAAAATTGAGTCGAGCTCAAAGGTAAAAAAAATGGTTTTGGCGATTTTCATCAAAACGTTAAGTCTTATCGTAAAATTACCTTAGACAAAAATTGTAGACCATAAAATTATCTATAAAAAAGGTATCGATAATTTTTTTCCTAAGAGCCACCGTTCCTGAGATATAACGATTTAAAAAGTTGTTAGCGTCATAATATGCATAAGTACGTCACGTATAATACATCTCTGTAGCTGTAATATAAGTAAAAATATTTTTCTATCAGTGATTGTAACTTACATTTAAAATATAAAATATCCATAAGTATAACTATGAGAATATCAGGTAAAATGAAACCCAGTCCCTTAATTTATACACCAGTGTAACCTTGAGACAACATCCGACTTTCTGTTCAATTGTGTGCGTGGCTAGGGTCGTATACCTACTTTATGGCAGAATACCCAACAAATGAAATACCGTCAGTCTTGAGTGCCACTCCGTAGTGAAAACACGTCTTTATTCTAACCTATTTCGGGCTGTTTTGAGTTTTATAATAAAAACGCCAAAATATTGTTTTATTTGTGCTAAACTTTTAAGTGAAAATGTTACTGTTGAACGTGGTATGAAGACATTAATCTATGCAAGTATCGAACGAACTGATGAATGTTCAGAATATCTTAAAAATCAGAAATCTGTGACAATACACGAAAATTGTCGTAAAAATTACACTCAAAAGTCTTCTATTGCTGCTGCAGCTAATAAAAGACAACGTGAAGAACAAGAAGCCAGTACATCTACAGTAAGTCCTCCTCGTACTAGATCACATATAAGTGAATCTGCTTTTTGTTTTAAAAAACTATGATTGTTTAACGGCAAGGAATTGAATGAAGAGTATGAGAGAAAAAAATCCTGAGATTTTCGCCGTCAAATTAGCCAAGTAAATACACTGCAATTCAAAGATTCAATTCTGGAAGTAGCTCGGACTCGTTCCGATGTTATAGCAGAAGCTGTTATTGCCCGAATCGAATTTAAATATGATTTAGTTACTGCTGAAGCTAAGTATCATCGTGATTGCTATATTTCTTTCATGAAACCGTCTACTGCGGCTAAAGTCGGTCGTCCTAAAGACGAAACTACGAATCTGGCAATGGAGGAAATATTTACTTACATAGAAAATAGTGATGACTGGTCAGTTCATTTTAAACGAACTAAGAAATGTTTGGAAAATTACAACTTTAGATTACAGGACGATTAAGCTGCGACTAAAACTAAAGTATGGTGATAAACTTATTATCACTGAAAAATCCGGAGCATCATAATTTATGTGCTTAAGAGACATGCGAGACATGCTGCCAATGAATAGACATGCGATACATCGCTACTGACGCAATTCACTTACACCCAGGATGAAGAAGAAGAAGAACAACAGGAAGAATTAATTGAAGATTATGAATCGGACGAATAAATGTTTCTACTGTTTTTTAATTTCCATTGCTTTTATGAATTCCAACCCTTGCTAATATCTGTTATTATGCAATAGTTTCCAATTAAACAGAATCACAACAGACCTGTGGAATAGGCCTACTGGGGAAAAAAAAGCGCGCTAAGTACCTCAGAAGTGGCGTGGAAACGTGTGCATATTACAACGCTTACAACTTTTTTAATCGCTATCTTAGGAAAAAAATTATTGATACCTTTTTTGTAGATAATTTTATGATCTACAATTTTTGCCTGAAGTAATTTTACGATAAAACTTACCGTTTCGATGAAACGGAACGATGAACGTTCGTGACGGAACGAACGGAACGAACGTGAAATTGACGTACCGGAAAGATGATCGAATTTTGAAATGTTATTTTTAATTATGTTTTAAACAATTTCACTCACAGCTTGACGTGAATTTATGTACATTTGAATGTCTAGATTGACCGGACTACGACGGGAAGCTTAGTCTCGGTAGTGTGGCTGAATATTTCACATGTTTTAAAACAGGTAAAACATTTGTTAGGTAATTATAATTGAAACAATATTATTTCCTGTCGGAACGATTTGATATTAGTGTATAAATCAGGAGGAAGCTGATTTTCAACTTGGAATCTCAAATTCAGTTCGTTCATATGTTTTGTCAAATCGACATAGAATGTTAACTGGCACAGCTATTCGTTTTTCTTTCGTAATTCGGTAAGAAGGCGATACTTTTCATTCAAAAATATTTCGATCTGTGCTCGAAGTTCAAAAAAGCTTTGAAGGACTTTTCTGCAACTAAGCCAGCGTACGGCACACTGGCGTAACGAGGATTTAGTTTGGGGGGGGGGCGGTTAGTTTGAAGTAAATAAAACAACAAAAATAAACTTACATGAAATTTAATATCTATATATTCATCGGAAAAATTACGACATATTTATAAAGTTCTTAACTTTAAATGAAATAATTAAATTAATTTCGGTTCCTCTGCGCTAAATCTAAAACCATTAAAGAAGAAATCTTCGGCTTTTTCTTTTAAATATATCCACTACTTCATCTGCATGAATTTCTATTCCATAGTGAATGTCCATGAGAGCCAAACCATTAAGTCTGTTTTCACTTGTAGTGTTTCCTAAATAGTTTTTCAGTCTCCTTAGGCTCGAGAAAGACCTTCCTGGGGTAGCAGTGGATACAGGAATGGCAGCCAAGATTTGTAGTAATGTGTAAATATTAGGATAAAGGTTTTTATCGCACATATCTAGACATTCCAAACTAGATTTCGGGGTAGGCGAGATACTTGTCATCACTGTTTTCCATACTTCAAGTTCTGCTTTAACCACTGATATGTTGCTTTCGGGAAGCAGTGACGAGTACATGGAAATTGCTTCTTCAATTTCAGAACTGGCAGTAAAATTTGAAGGTAGCACACCAGATACTACTTTACGATGTTTGGCAAACCTATCAACCAACTGTTGAATTGTATGATCAAGAAATGGAATGAACAAATTAATTTTGTAATACGTGCATACATCCAATGCAGGAATGTTCGGTCTATTTAATTGTCTTCCGACGACGCGTGGCATTCGCAGTATACCACCATTTTCTTCCAGTAAAACCTTTGCGTCTTCATAGAGATGAAGATATTCGACGTCAGTGTTGTTTCTCAGGAGTTGTAAGACATTAATAACATCATCTACATGTTTGAATGCCGTGATAAGATCGATGTCAATTGTATGTAATTGTTTTGATAGCGACAATGTATAGCTCATAAATTTTTGAATAATCACTAAACACATCACAAAATCCGAAGATCGAAGCATACTTAGCAATTGGGCGGCTTGTTGCGATGTTTCCTTATTGTGATTAAATTGGAGTTCTTCGAGAGCATTCACAATCGCTGAATAAATTTCCCTGAATCTTATAATAGCTTCGTGTTTGTGGACCCACCGTATTTCACACATTGAGAGCAAGCTTTTTTGGTTACCGACAGGTAGTAGCTCTTGAATTTTTTCTTTCAACAAAGCAGTGCGTTGAGCAGAATGTCGAAAGTAGGAACCAACAGACTGCACAATCCCAATGCAATTTCGGACATTTGCTAATGAACATGAATCAGCAATAGCAAGGTTGAGAGAGTGTGTACTACAGTGTACATAAAGAGCAAGAGGACATTCTTGGCGAACATAAGCTTGGGCACCGTGCAAATACCCACTCATAGCTGCAGCCCCATCGTAACCTTGACCAACCACATGAGAATATTCAAGTCCATGCTTTTTCAGAGCTGTAATAATAAGATTTGCGAGACCGGATCCTGAAACATCGACCGTTGGAATGTACTCAAGGAACATCTCTTTAAGTATATGGTATTTACTATCTGTAAAATCAACATATCGAAGACATAACGAGACTTGTTCTACACGTTCGATGTCGGTGGTTTCGTCAGCCAGAATCGCAAATAGTTTGGCTTTCTTTACTTATTCAATTATTTTATGTTGAATTAAGTCACCACAAATGTCAATTATTTCGTTTTGGATCTGAGGGCTTGTGTACAGGACATTCTTCTGTGAAGTATTTAAATGCTCAGCCAGATCTTTATCTCCAGACTCAGCCGCAAACCGCAACAGGGCTCTAAAATGACCATCATTCTGTAGTGGTTGTTCAGGTTCTGGTGATTCTGGTATAATTTGTATGCGCCCCGAATCGATTTTACCTCTCAAGGAGATGCCTTGTTTGCCGCAAAAAATTATTGCTTTTACGATAGGGATTAGTTTCTTTCGATTCTCCTCTTGTTGTCTCTTTCTTTCAGAAGGCAGCTGTTCAGTGACCGAAAAAGCCTGCGAAGACATTACTTTTAGAAAGTTATCTGCCAGTTCTGAATTTCGCTTGTGGTATCCCGATTTCGCATGAGCTTCAAATATTTCTAGGGCATTTTTCCAATTACAAAAAGGTTCGGTTACCAACTGGCCGATCCTTTGCTGGGGTTTGAACCCCCAAACCCCCCCCCCCCCTTGGCTACGCCCGTGGTACGGCAGTATGACATGGTAAGTCACTTTCTCCATTCCATTCAATAAACTCGCAGAACTGTCGGTGATTCAGCCCAGTGGATCTGATGAAATTAATAACTGGTTTTAGAACTTCAGACATATCCAAACATTTTCCGCACAAGAACTGTTGATGAATGATACAATGTAAGACTAATGGTTTTGAACCACCATTTTTTACAGCCTTTGACACAAGTGCAACCACTCCTTTATCTTTACCACACATGTTTTTGCCTCCATCAGTTGTAATAGATTTCAAGTTTTTCCATCGAAGCTTCTTCTTATTAATGGCACTTTCAACTCCTTTAAATATCATTATCAAGAAGTTCTTCATACACTTCATAGCTTTTATTTACTACCCGAATAAAAATCTACACCTGAGCAGTATCTGACAAATCCGTTGACGCATCCAAGGCCAGAGAAAATTCCTCAAGATGTCCATTTTTGTCAGACAGTTGATATAAGTATGTCGAGATCAGTATGTCGTGCGACGTAAACGTATGTGAGCGTTGTTCCGATAACTTTATTGTTAATTCCAAAACCATTCAGTGTAAACTTTGTCATAAAAGATTCCACCCTTCCTGTGTTAATTTGAAGGATGAGGTAAATAGACTGATTGCAATGTGTGATAAATGTTTATTGGTTTTGCGATTTATGTAAAGCTAGTGCTTCCGAATGTGTTGTGCATTTCCAAGGCAATAAAACTGATATCATAGTCCTCCGAAAAGAAATAGAGTGTCTGCATCGCGAAAAAAAATTAATGGAGAAGTTGATCGACGAAATGGATTGTTCGAATAGTCTTCTAAAATATAAAGTGCGTGATTTGGAGAACTGTTCGGTTGTAAAAAATTAATCGACAAGTCAGCCAGCACATGCCGTTAATAAAAGTACCTTAACGTACAGTGAATCGATGAGAAAGAATTTAAATAATTCACCTGTTTTGATTGTTAAATCTACTAGTGTTAATTCCGTTGAAGACGTTGTGAAAACTATAACGAATTCAGTAAGTTTGGTACGGCAAAACATCTGTGTGGATGGGACGAAAAAAATCAAGAATGGTGTTGCTGTTTCCTGTAAGGATTCGGATAATTTGAATAAATTGAAAAATGCGTTAGATACTAAGTTTGGCAGTAAACTAAATGTTAATCCTGCGCGAAAACATAATCCGAGATTAAAAATAAAAAATGTTATTCTCGATGATGAATTTTCTGACAATAGTGCTATTGTCGAGGGATTGTTTGCTCTTAACAACTTGAGCTGTTTCTCTTCTATAAATGACATTAAATTAATAGCCAAATTACCTATAAGAAATGTGTATAATGTTATAATTGAAGTTTCACCAGAAGTTAGAAAATATTTAATTCAAGTGGGTCATGTTTGGTAAGGTTGGAAAAAATACGAACTATGCGATTATTTAAATGTTATCCAATGTTTTAAATGTGCCTGCATTGGTCATTTCCAGAAGAATTGTAAAAACGATGCTATTTGTTTTAAGTGTTCTCAAAAGCACGATTCTAAAAATTGTAATTCGGATGTTACAATTGTGTTATAAATAATAATAAAGCTAAAACTAAACTTCCAGCAAACCATAGCGTCAGAGATCGAAATTGTCCTGTATATCAAACTTTTTTAACTAACTTACAAAGCAGAATTGATTATGGCTAAATTCTATAGGAATTCTATTAGAATATGCTCTTTAAATGTTCGTTCTTTGATGAGTGATTTTGATGGATTTGTTGACATGTTGCGGGCTGATTCTGCTGATGTTTTTGGGGTGACTGAGACTTGGCTTGCCTATGATGTTCCCAGTGAACTTGTTCACATTGATAATTACTCATTTTTTCGTGCGGATAGATGATCTAGGGGGGAAGGGGTTGGGTTTTATATAAAGTCCTTTTACTTGGCAGGAGTGTTGGATTTTACTCAATTTAGTTCACCGGCTTTGGAGTTCTTATGGCTTAAATTGACATTAATGGTTTTCGATTTATTTTAGGTGTTTTATATCGACCGCCTTCGCAGAGTCTGTCTGAGGGGATTAAAGTTTTAGAAAATATTCTTCCGTTGATTTTAAGTGAACATAAAAATGTTGTCATTCTTGGTGATGTAAATGTCAATCTTCTATTAGAAAACAATTTACTGACGCGTTGTTTAGAGTTTTACGGCCTTATCGTTAGACAGCCTACTAGGATTACTAGTACTTCATCAACTCTGTTAGATCCTATTTTTACAAATACCCCTGAGCTGTTTAGTGAAATGCTTGTGTCAGATGCTCCAAATATCACTGATCATAAAATAATCACTTGTAAATTGGATATTCTAAATCGTATATTTAAGCAGAAAGTAATAACTTTTCGAAATTTTGCCGATTTTGATGTAGATCTGTTCCTGTCGGAGTAATTATCAAGTTATTTAGATCAGATATATAATATTAATTCTATAGACGATAAAGTGGAATACCTTTCAAATAAAATAATTTCGTTGTTCAATATTCATGCTCCTTTTAAGTCAGTACGTGTAAGTAAGCCCAGGGCGCCTTGGCTGACTTATTCTATTAGAGAGATGATTAAGAAAAGAAGGAAAGCATATACTAATTATAGGCTAAGTCCGTCACCGAAGAAATATAAGTACTATCAGGATATTCGCAATTTGACTCTCTCTTCGATTCGAAGAGAAAAAAAAAGCTTATCTGGCTTATCTTGAACAAAATAAAGATTCAAGAAAACTTTGGTCCGAGATTGCAACACTGAATATTAGAAGTCGACTACGTCTGAACTTCCATCAGGCATTTGCGATCCATTTTTGATTAACGACTACTTTATGTCTGTTTTTCATACTGCAAATGTTAACCAAGACATTTTAAACTTCTATTACAGCAATAGATTGGATGTAGATAAGCCTACCTTTGATTTTACACTTACTGGGCCTGCGACCATTTCAGATACAATAAAAGGTATTAAAGCAAACGTTTCTGGGGTTGACGGCATTACATTGTCTATGATAAAAATATTTTTGGTGGTTGTCCTACTACATATAGTACATATAGTTAATAGGTGTTTGGAAAGTAATTACTTTCCAATAAAATGACGTTGGCTGTCGTTGTTCCGATTCCCAAAGTTACGGGCGAGTAACTTGCCCCCTCAGACTTAAGACCAAAAAGCCTATTGCCCATAATGTCAAAAATACTAGAGCGGGTTGTAAAATGTCAAATGACCAGTTTTCTGGATAACGCTAGAATACTCCCCGCTGGACAGTCAGGGTTTCGAGCCTCGCATTGTACAAACACAGCTTTGTTAAATTTGACTGATACTTTGATGAACAGTTTGGACAGGGGTTATGGCACTAGCGTTGGTTTCTATCGATTATTCAAAAGCTTTTGATAAGATAAATCATGCACTTTTGTGTGCGAAATTGAATTATTTTGGTTTTTCCACTAATGTTCAGCATTTCTTTCAATCATACTTGCATGGTAGGAGTCAATGTACGGAGTTGAAGGGGCACCGTTCTGAATTTCAGCTGATTCAGTCCGGTATACCGCAGGGGTCTGTCTTGGGACCATTGTTATTTCTAATATATACGGCTGATCTCCCTTCCTGTATCAATCATTCAGTTATTCAATCATTTGCTGATGATACCCACCTTGTTCATTCTTTTTCTCCACTTAGACTTGATCTGGCTGATGCGGCATTGAATGCCGATATTCGCAGTCTTTGTGCATATTCCGCCGATCACAACGTATCAATAAATGCAAGTAAAGTGTTGTATTATTTTGTTCCAATAATGTTAGAAATCCTCTAAGAAATGTACTAAAGATTAACATCGGTTCTCATGATTTGTAGTTCTCTTCAGAAGCAAAGATATTGGGACTTACAATTGATGAAAGGTTGACGTTTACCAGCCATGTAAAGAATATGTTATTGAAAGTCTATCTTAAAATCAGAACATTGTATGCTAATCGGTATCTAATTAACTTTAAATTGAGAAAAAAACTTTGCGAAGTTTTAATTTTGCCAATCTTCAGCTATTATATGGTATATTATTCTTGTTTAGATTGATTTGTTAAGCATAAGTTACAGATAGCACAAAATAATCTAGACAGATTCATTTGTGGAATTAGGAAGTTTGATCATGTGTCACATAAGTATAAAAAATTAACCAGGCTAAATATTGAATTATTTATGAAATACTACTATCTCGATTTCCAGCATAAACTAATAATATGTTCTGAGCCGGCATACTTGGTTTTTCGTGGTGAAATTCACGATGTGAACATCAGGCAGGTCTCAGTTTTATCAGTTCCCCGGCATAAGACCGTTTTTCGAGAGTAGTTTTTCTTATTGTAGTCCTAAATTATACAACAGTGTTAGTAATAAATTGAAATCTTTGAGTGTCACCTCCTTCGGGCTTCAGTTAAAGGGAATATTTTTGCAGCAATGAACACTTTTTTGTAAATAGTTTCTTTCGCTTTAGAAATTGTTTTTTTTCTGTTAGAATTGTAACTTGGTTAGGTCGTTGTTTTGTTTGTTTTTCCTACTCTAAGACCTTTATAATGTAAAACGTTCGGCGGCTGAGTGTAAGAGTAGCATTTGCTAAACTTCGCCGCCTTATGTTATCTGTGCAATGCATTTATTCTATGTATTGATGCATTTCCAAATAAAGACGATTATTATTATTATTATTATATATTTTCTGCGACTGTGTTTGCTGACAAACTGACAATTTTAAATAAATTTACCTTTTCGGCGCACATTTCTTCGACTACTGTAGTTACGCATTCTTTGATCATTTCTCCATCGGTGAACGGAACATTTTGCGATTTCAAGAGGCACACGAAAACTGGCTCGAGTTGCAGTCTCCTGTTCAATATTGACTTTCCTAAACATAGATTGCTACAATTTCAATCCGCGCTTCAAAGCTTCAAATTTTTCTGTCCGCAAATTTTCTGTATATTTTGAGTAATTTTAAAAATGTTTCGTTTCATAATAGCGTTTAACGTTATATTATTTGAGAACGACTATGGTTTCATTGCAAATCAAACATAGCGATCTTTTGATGGTTTGTTTTTCGCTTCTCTTTCATACTAGTAAATCACACACAAAAACCACAAGTCAAATCAAAATATCATCATCAAAATACTGACTGACTCGCCCGTCGCGCCGCTAGCACTACCATCTCGAAGTGAGTGAAATACACCAGAACTTTCTGGAACCAACGAGGTTATTCACGAATGTTTGTTACCGCGCCTTCGAAAGTACTACTAGCGCCACCAGTTTGCGATAGAGGGTGCTACCCCTACCTACTGTAATTGAACTAGCGAATTGAGCAAGCAAATGCTCGTTTAGGGCGCGTACTCGGTGACTAGTTTAGAAATTATAAATAATGGCAGGAAAATTAAAATAATTTTGGCCCTTGGTAATCAGTATGGCCATAAGGTTAGAAAGTTTAGAGACTTGGTATAGACTAATAACGTTCTCCGGGGAAGTTTAATAATCTTCTTTCATTTGAAGAAAATGCGTTCTAACCCAAAAAACTTGTGAACGATAGCTTAAACGCTTTCAAAGTGGTAATTTTTTATATAAAAATAGTTATGTTTTTTATTGCTTATATTGCTACTAACTTTCACTGAATGTAACTGAGGCTTCTTTACATGTATCTACTAACTTTTAATATAATACTTACTTGTCTTATATACTGAACGTGTCTGAATCTTTGTTTAGTGGTATACACTTACTATAGTTTATTTAATTTTCAAAGCTACCTACTCATACTACAGTTACTATGATTTTCCTAATTTACTAAGCTCTAGTAGATATGACAAGGAAATAAATGAAACAAATTTACTTTATAAATTATATTTATGACTCCTCTTTATATGGTCGACTTGTGAACTGTTGGTCTATGGTAGCTAAAATAACTGACATACACAAAGGTAAGATCTATTGCGGATCTTTCATGAAGTGTAGTCAGTCTGCAAGGAAATAGTGACGAGTTATCGTCTGGATCGACATTGAAATCTCCAATCACCATGAGAGGGATATCTAGATCGACTTCCAAGTCTGATATGATTCTTTCAATCATTTTCCCATACTAGACAATCCCACGCAGCAATAGAAATTGTATTCGAGATATCGATGTCTGCGGATGTACGTATACTCCAGCAAGAAGATTGGGGCATGTAACTTCAACTACTGTGATGTTTCCGTAACGGGTGTCTACTAATCTATTGAGTATTTGATAGTCAACAACCATAGGATGACAAGTAGATTTGATTCCACGTTCTTGTACATCGCTACTCCAGAAGCTATTCTTTGTAATGATGTAGACTTCTTCTAGACTAGTCTTCTTGTTTTTTTGTCAGTGCGATAGACAAAGATCAATCAGTACTGTTATGTTTTCGTATTTTAGAATTGCAACAAGCGGTAAGTTCAATACCGGCGACGGGCACTGGCCCGTTCTCACGCATCCAAGGTTCGGACACTCTAAATTTTCCACTTTCGGAATCTTTTTGGCTGAATTCACGTACCCCGATTGCGATGAATTTTGGCACAATCGACTCTCCTTGCCTGGTTTAGTACTCACAGTTGTTATTCGAGGCGAGGATGACGTAACTTTTCGTCGCAGAAAGCAATTTTGGAGGCCTGGTTGACTAGGTTCTCGTGGGCCGATTGCAATGATTTTTGACTTAATCGATGCCTCTTAACCTGCACTCTGTTTCTAGCTTTATTTGCTTCGTGCGGATCTTTCATGAAGTGTAGTCAGTCTACAAGGAAATAGTGACGAGTTATAGTCCGCACGCAATTGAGAAACTATTCGCTCATCGCCGGCTGGATCGATATTGAAATCTCCAATCACCATGAGAGGGATGTCTAGATCGACTTCCAAGTCTGATATGATTCTTTCAATCATTTTCCCATACTGGGCAATCCTACACAGAAATAGAAATTGTATTCGAGATATTGATGTCTGCGGATGTACGTAAACTCCAGCAAGAAAAATTTAAGATTGGGGCATGTAACTTCAGCTACTGTGATGTCTCCGTAACGGGTGTCTACTAATCTATTGAGTATTTGATAGTCAACAACCATAGGATGACAAGTAGATATTGATTCCACGTTCTTGTATATCGCTACTCCAGAAGCTATTCTTTGTAATGATGTAGACTTCTTCTAGACTAGTCTTCTTGTTTTTTTGTCGGTGCGATAAACAAAGATCAATCAGTACTGTTATGTTTTCGTATTTTAGAATTGCAACAAGCTGTAAGTTCAATACCCGCGACGGGCACTGGCCCGTTCTCACGCATCCAAGGTTCGGACACTCCAAATTTTCCACTTTCGGAATCTTTTTGGCTGAATTCACGTGCCCCGATTGCGATGAATTTTGGCACAATCGACTCTCCTTGCCTCGTTTAGTACTCACAGTTGTTATTCGAGGCGAGGATGAAGTAACTTTTCGTCGCAGAAAGCAATTTTGGAGGCCTGGTTGACTAGGTTCTCGTGGGCCGATTGCAATGATTTTTGACTTAATCGATGCCTCTTAACCTGCACTCTATTTCTAGCTTTATTTGCTTCGATTTTTAAAGCAACCCTCTTAGTATTATTCGATTTTGGACGCGCCATGGCTGTGTTCAAAACTTCAATGGCTCATAGTTTCCAGAGCTCACGAGGCGGTTTTTAAATGTATTATATTATATGAATAGATTAACTATTTAATGCACTTTACGACACCTCATTTATAAAACTGTAGTAGGACAATTAACAAAGTTAGCTGAGTTTGCAATTTTGTTCATACCGCATTTTTTTCTAAAAAGTCACTTGTATGCAATGACTAATAATTTATGATGTCACTACCGGATACGAATTTAATTGTTCTTTGTGTGATTGAGCAATTCACCTCTAGTGATAGATACGTGTTGCGTGGTGCTTGACCTGCGGGCGATATCTCATTAATTTATTCTTACAGATAACTTGCCCACTCCACTTGTATAGATAGATTGCAGTACATCTACCAATTTATATCTTCTAAAAACAGCACGTTCTTTAATAATAAATATACTTTGATTTGATTGAGTTCTCTGAAAATATAAAAGGAATCATTTTATTTGATGTATATGCTCTTAAAAGCCATTGTGTGAATATTCTTTTGGTGGTTGGCGCCAGGTGAATTTATTTCCATGTTTGACTCCATAACATGTATTAGATCCAGATTAATATTTCCAATCTCATCAATCCTGACCCACAGCAATATTGTCTACTCTACTTTGGATTGATTGTTTCCAAATTATCATTTCTGACGTTAGACGATTCTGACGTTTTAGAAAAAAATGACAGCAAATTTTTTACTATTATATATTTTTTTAATGTCATAAATTTAAATATTCAAAATTGATTTGTTAATGTGAATGCTAAATCAGTTTTGTCTTAAACCTGTCTTAAAGTTAGCTATAACTTATTTCCCACTGAAAAGAGATTTCTTTAACTCGATTTAAAGATTCAGTTTATTTTAAAGTGTCATTGCCACACCAATACAATAATGTCCACAAAAGCATCTAAAAACCACAAGGCAGAAATATAAGTAAAAATATAAGCATAAAGCTATTCAATATAATGATTTATTTGCTATGAAAGAAACCAATAATTCAGCTATTATTTTAAATATACTTATAGGGCAATATCAATAAAAACAAATAAAAAAAAAGGATAAAAATAAATGATTGCAGCGTTATCTTTGAGGCACTTACCAAAATGGCACTGATATAATTACAGGTTTCTGTTCTCGGAATTAATGGCGTGCAGCCATTTTAGAAAAGATGGCGCAACGCAATTTAGGGAATTAGTGTTACAAAATTGTATGTTTTAAAACATACTAGAACGAATATCACATATGAAGAGGCCAAAGACCAATGTTTATAAAGACAACCAAATACTATTATACAAAAATTTATGAAACCAAACTTCTACGGCCTGTTTTTCTTCATATTTGTTTAAGGCGTTTCAGATGGCATCTATCTATACTAATATATAAATCTTCAGTGGTTTTTACGGATGTTCCGTTATAACTACTGAACCATGCATCCGATTGACTTGAAACTTGGTATCCATGTAAAAAATACATGTACTTAATGGATAGGCTAATATTTATATGAGTGTTGAACTCCCTACACCAGTTGCGGGGGCGTTAATGATGAGAATCGCTAATTATCTTATTTTATAGCTTTTATAAACTTATTATTAAAATGAAAATTTGAAATTATTTTTTTCTTTCTTAGGCTATATTAAGACTAATTAAGAACGTCTGCAACGGAGTTCAAACTCCTTAAGCGGTTGTGAGGGCGCTAATGATCAAAAACGCTAAATTTAAAATTTCAGCTTTTATCAACTTATTATTGATTATTATTATTATCATGTACATTAACTGCTATTTTTATTAATTTTAATAAATTAATTATTAATTAAACTATTACATTAATATTTTCCTGTAGCATTTAAACTTTGTTTTTTTCTAACCTAAACAAATTTTTACAAAATGTCAATTGACTGATTTAAAACGATATTAAAAACACATATATCTATATGTATATGTTTATATTTATTAATTAAAGAAGAAAAAGAAGAAAAGAAGAGTGAAAAAAAATGAGTTTCCCAGCATTAAATTAGTAAGATATTTATTTCAACTTTTTATATTGAATTTTCGGTGGTCGATCTCAAGATAGTTTTTAATTATTTCCATTTATTTGTTGTAGTCATAAATGCCTAAAAAAGGAAAGTCAAAATTAAATTTGGTAACGTCTAAGTCAAAGTATATGAAAGCTAAGCGTGCATGTGAAAGTCAAGATGTAATAGATTACAAAAAGAGCAAAAAAGGAAAGAAGATTTACGACGTGACATTAAAAATTCGTTGGAAAGTAAAAATAAATTGTGGTTTTTCGTATGATCCTACAGTTCAATTACAAAAATTTGTAGTTATTGTAAAGCATTAAAGTGGATTGGTGAATGTGAAGGTTTATGCTGTTCAGCTGGCAAAATAAAACTAGAACCTTTGCGACAACTTCCAGAGCGATTAAAATCGCTACTCCATGAAACACACGTAAAATCAAATGTATTTTTAAAATCTATCAGACCTTACAACAATGCTTTCCAAATGATATCATTTGGTGCAATGAAGATGTTGTTTTACTAATAAGTACATGGGGCTCATGAACGATTTGCGGCCAATCGAAACTCTCATCGAAGAAGATGAGATAGACGACAAAGGTTAAATGTTAGGAAGATTAAATACTATATTTGAGGGTACTATATGTAAGCCTGATTTAAGACGGGAACGGGAAGTTAAAAATTTTTTAACTTCCCCTTCCTAAATTTTTTGAAGAAACTGTAATAATAATAATAAATAATAATGTTAATTTCAAATGCCCAGCGAAGCGGGCGGGTACAGCTAGTAGATTTCTAAGTCTCTTTTTTTCTTTCTTTGCATCCTATTGGATCTTTTTCGCCTTACGGTTTTGGTAATACAATATATTGCTCTGTGATAATGTATTTCTCACTTTATCTTTTTTACCGACTATAAGATCTTAGGATCAGTATTCTTTTTATTTGAAATTTAGTCCCACAGGAACTCAAGAAAAACCTCTTTTGCCACACCAACGGACAACGTCCAACTCACATCCAGTACCTATAAGGGGACTTGCAAACATGCGTCATCAGTTTTACTCATATCAATCAAATCAAGAATTATTAGTCAAATTAGTGCTACCTTTTATAATGGACGTGGTTGGTACCTCAGTTTATGATTTAAATCCACGATATGTGGATATATATTTATTACACGAAATTGTTATAAAACTTGTTATAAATTGATATATTAACGTAAAATTTCAAATGTGTGTCATGAAATTTGTAGTAAGTTTTATGTAATAAATAGAACGGAGAATTTTGTAATTAAATTATTTTCTTATTGGTCGAAACAATGAATAAAAATATTTTATTTTTAAAAAATCATCATTTTATCTACTCTCTAGGCATTGTTATTAAAACCTATTTTTATATGATGAAAATGTTACCAAGCTCTGGGAATATATAGGTCTTTAAACAGTTGTATTACACATATACATGTTTATTACAAACATAACATATTGAACAAGGTATTTCAAACTTCCATTTTACTTCCTTCCGATAACTCTGTTGTTAAGGTCTTTACACGAGGTCTGTTTGTTCCAGGGGAAGAATTAACCGGATTATGTTCTTTTCTTTTCTAAATAAAATACACAGTTTTCCTTGATATTTTTAATGCTCCTGCAACTTTGAAAATACAATATTACAATATGATAATGTAAAATGTTATTAAATTAACTACTCATTACCTCTTGAATACATAAAACAGTCTCTAAAGCCCACCATTCCTTTTTTTCCATTTGGAATTACTCTTAAACATTGAGAACAAATTGTTGGGTTTGCGATTTCCTTGTTTTCCTCGATATTATCAAACAAAATGATAAATTATACCTTAAAAGGTCGAACTTCTTACGTTTTTTTGAAAAGGTTGTTTATCTTTCAGTGTGATATAAATTTGGTTTTTATTAAACATTTGTAATGAAATGTCTTTGGTTAGAATTATTGAAGGAGATAAAACTTTATGAATCTTTACAAATACTTACCGATACCCATATAATCAATAACAGTAGCTCTTATAAGAACTTATTCTACAACAAAAACTGGACTTTACAGCATAAAATTTCATTAAAACATAATAACAAAACAAATCAAATGACAACCAAAACAACACATTACGATGTATCCGACAAAGATAATTTATAGAACATTTTAGACAAAGATGCCAATATAACAATGATGACATTGCCATCTTCAGCATATTTACCACAACGAAGCGAATATATTTATAGGTTTCTGTCTTTACCATTATCGACACATGACTATTTTAGTAAAGATGGCACCGGAAATATATTGATATTACAGAATTCTGTTTCCTAACAAAAAATTGGAAAGAAAAGATACCTAAATTCCCTGAATTTTAAAAAAATAGCAGTCTAAATGTTAATATTTAACATTAGAGGCTGTATCCACCCGTAAGAAGTCGACAGTTCAATTAACATCTTTTATAAATATTTGAGAACTCAATTTGTAGCATTTATCCTTATTAAACCTGTTAAAAGTTCATGAGAGTGTTTTAGTGATCTATATATTACAAAAATAGACAAGCACACAATTACTTTGTTGTTTAAACCAATGTTGTAAATAATCGTCGTCTTTCTAAATTTTAGAATAGGTAGGCAACCATGAATTAGCTTAATGGTTGCAACCTTTGAATATAAAACGAACAGGAATTTTGAACGACGACACAAAAAGTTGGGAAGTTGATAGGACAACAAAAGTAGTAGAGTCGAAGACCACCAGAGAAGCAGTACAAAGAAAGAGTTTAGAGCCGATTAGTGTAACCATAAAACCCCGTGAGAAATCGACAGCTCAATCAGCATCTTTTCTAACTAGTTGAAAGCCTATATGTAGTATTTATCCTTTATTAAACCAGATAAATATACGTGAGAGTAGTTTAGTGATCTTTATATTACAAAAATAGACAACACTAATGAACATTGTTAAAACATTTTTTTTATATTAAGAATCATGCCCTACGTCAACCCTGAATGATGTGGCAAGGTCGCAATATCACCACGACAAAGATTGATATTTTAAAATCGTGACAAAAATTGTTTCAGTGATTCAGTATGAGTATTTAAGTTTGACCAAAAATATGTTCTGTAACCTTCAAACCTCTTATTTACGGAGAATCTCTAAAAAAGAACTAGGTGTATTTTCTAACTGAGCAAACAATTGTACAAGGTTCTCAAAGCCTTTTGAGCACATGTAGTGTGGTTCCAAAATTTCGAGAATGTGGACATCATCTTGTTAAAGAAGATTCTACCAGAAGTACTCGAAGTGTTGCGCGACTAGTTAAAGTTTCCAATTGGATTGTACATAAAACACTAAAAGAGTAAAAGGGATCATAGAATCTTCTTGGCCAAATTCAAGGAATCCAGTTTTTTTCTAATATTCTATCAACAGACGAAGCCTCTATTCTCAGTGATGCGATGGTGGATATTTTGAGCAGTTAATTTCATAAAATAATTAATCCCGCATATTTTAATGCCGGTACGATGTGTGGGTGGGTCCCTCACGAACTTAAGTGAGCGGGATCTGTTCAACCGAATCTATTCGTGTGATCTCTTTGCTGTAAAAAAGTCTTGAGGCTCCATTCTGAAATGGATGATAACTGGTTCCATTCTGGAGCTGAACTGGTGATGAAAAATGGTTTGTGTACAACTTCTATTAAAAAACTCATGAGGAATGCCAGGGTCAGCAGCGAAGAAAATTATGCTTTGCATTTGCTGGAATTGGAAGGGATCCGTACACTTTACGCTGCTTTCGCGCAACCAAAAAGCAACTGAAGAAAACAGGTGAGAATTGGCAAACAGGAAAGACATCGTGTCAATGCCCAACCAGTCGTCACAATCAGGACCCGACAAAATTCTTGAGCTTCAATTGGGATGTTTTACTACCATCAACTTGGCTCCATCCAAAATTGTTTCGAACATCTTTTAAAACGGAGAAAGAGATGAAAAAAACCTAAGATGTTAGTTTTTGACAAAAAGACGTTATTGAACTTACCATTATGTTGGCAAAAAGTTGTAAATAATAATAGTAATTATCTAATAGACTAACAACATTGTCAAAAAAGTAGCTTAAAGGGATTGTCAAGATTCTTTTTATCGTTAAGTTCGCACAACTGTCCTCTATACTGACGCGGAGTTTGAACATCATCTGTCATTTAGTTTGTTTACAGTTCTGTTTTGCGATTTTTACAATGGATAAAAATATCGAACAAAGAATTTGTCTTAAATTTTGCATTGCAAATGAAATTTCGTGTGCTGAAAAGTTGCAGAAGGTTTACTCTCAACAACCGCCGTATTCACCTGATATGGCTTCGACCGACGTCTTTCTCTTTCCAAAACTCAAATTACCACTTCGAGACACCCGTTTTCGATCCATAGAAGTCATAAAGAATTCTCGGCGAGAACTGAAGTCGATTCCGGAAAGAGCGTTTAAAAAATGTTCTTTTGATAATTGGATTATTCGTTGCCATAAGTGTATTATTTCGGAAGGGGCCTACTTTGAAGGTGATACGATAAATTTGGATAAATAATAAACATTTTGTTTTATTGGCCAATTCCCGGTACTTTTTTGACAGAATGTAATGTTTTTGCATAAACTATGTGTTTCTCTTTCTCTTAAAAACATCCTTCGGAACGTTCCAATATAAAGGAAATATAAAATAAAAAACCACCTGTTTTTAATAATAACTTTTATTGTATAAAAATTCAGTATAATTGACAAAAAATATATATATTTACGGAAAGTAAAATGTACACAATATAAAATAAACACGTTAAGAAATTCGACCGGAGTTTAATTAACTAACAGTTAGTTAAGCTCCCAGTAATGTTAACTCCTTGGTTTTCCACGAATCACCAAATATATCGGTCTCTTAAACCTGATGATGTTGGCATGTTTAGCGAAACCTGAGTGAAACGACTAAACAAGTGACTTGGTGTATCCCGAATATTCTATATGGGTCAAAACCGAAGAAGAAAAATATTTAACACTTTGATGGGCACACCGCCATTTCTATATTATATATATATATATATATATATATATATATATATATATATATATATATATATATATATATATATATATGTTTATTCAAAATCCTTTTCATTTTTTTGTTCTCGTATCGTTACACATTTACAGATTTATCGATCATACAAATGCCAATCTGGGTATTTTGGTGTTGATGTGGCAACATTGTAATGTGAGTGCGTCATAGATTTTGATGACGTGCAATCATTGTTTCTCTGAAAGAGCTGTATTTTGTTGTTTATTCATAAAAATATTTTTAAAAATATAACTAAACATATTTCAACTCAATATACAAAATGACTCAAATAGGAAGTAATCAACTTACTCTGCTTCAGAGTCACTCGTTTGCTGTTCTTTCAAATGATTCATGTGATGATAGAAAAGGCGCATTAACAGACATCATTTGGTGTTTCGTCAAAAATCCCAAATTAAAAGATACGAGGAGGATTGTTTAAAAAGGCCCAAACACTTGATCAAACGATATTTGTGTTTTGGGGTTTCCTGAAAAATGTCTCTGGCATAATTTTTGATACCGAATAAAACTTCCAATACAAAAAAATATAATCAAAAATATTTATCACTTATATTAAAAAAGGACACGTCTTTTTTTATAGAAAAATGATGTAACATTTACAGTATTTATTTATTTAGTAGTAAACCATTTAACAAAAAGAAAATACACATATAAAAATAGAATATTGAAAATCTTACCAACAAAAAAGCCGAAGTCTCATAACCGACCTGAATTCAAGGAGATTTCCTATAAAAAGGCTATAAAACAACAAATTACTGGTTTGAGTAATTGATAGCGATCTGATTTGGTGGTTAACGAAACACGAGTCGAGATACCGGGACTTTGACGTTTGATGGGAAGTCTCCTTGAGTTGAATTGATATTACGATATTAATGATCCAAATATTAAATGCAAATATCACTTTTACGACACTAAACAAACTAAAACCCGAAAAAAAGAAAGCAAACCCACATTGGGGATACCCTGTATATAATTATAAACTTGGATTATATGTTAAAAACAATTGTTGTCAATTGACATAACTATGATTGTTAACAATTCATCTAAGTATGATAGGAATATGCATTATACTATCTGTAACAAGAGTTTCTTTTAATGATAGTCGGAGCTAACAGAATAAAATTGTTTATAGTTTAACAGTGTGAAGGAAGTGGTAAGATCCGAGGCTAAAAGATAGGACACCCCATGTGTTGTCCCCCCACATTAGTCTTCAATATTATTGAACTATTGACCTCATTTGCTAAACAAAAAGGGTATATATTTGACTGAGGTCGAATGATACTGATATGGGGTCGCCGATACTTGATGGGAAGAAATTAGAACTATTTCGAAACACAGTGCCTTTTCAAATACGAACTATATTAAATTAGCAGTAAGAAAACTTGTTACAAGCTAAACTATTCATCGATCTAATAATACCTTTCAATATAAAACCAAAAGGAACGTGCCTTGAGCATCTTTATGTAGATATAAATGGGGACGAAAACGGCCAAGATGACTCATTGATTTGGAATTTTGGTAGTTGGTGTCAATCATATATATAATACTACTATATTGCTAGTAAGATCTGGAGATCAGCGAAATCATTACGGTGCAGACATATATGCGTCTGTTTCTCTCACTATTACTTTGAGTCTTATACACACGTTCGAGAATTAAACATCAGTTCAATTTGCATGAGTTTGCATAAGTGTATGTTCAGTGTCACGAAATAGAGTCGCGATATTTGCGTACAACGGGTCGAGTAGGCAAAAGCCAGACTTTATTCCAAACTGTAGTACTAAACTTGAAGAAATTTACCACTAAACACCAAAACGCTTTTTTGAACTGCTCGACGCACGTTTCTTTAACCATGTTAGCATCATCAGGAGATGATTTAATCTCAACACGATTAAATCATCTCCTGATGATGCTAACATGGTTAGTGAAACGTGCGTCGAGCAGTTCAAAAAAGCGTTTTGGTGTTTAGTGGTAAATCTCTTCAAGTTTAGTGTTTCACCAAAGGTTCCAACAGAAGAATTGATAAACTGTAGCAGTTTTTCATTTTCCCACCATTAGGCTGGAGATTGTTTTGATCGAACATCTAATGTAAAAGTGAAACTATTACCAAATGCTGTTCCAACAACTGAATAAATAAAATATGTAATTTTTTGTTTTATCACTTTGATAAACATCTTTCCAAGCATTTACTCTTGAAAATTACCTTCTTTTGGGTTGTTGTGGAAAATAAGTTGATACTCGAGTTAATATTTCCCACTTTATTTCCAAACATACCACCAGAAGACACGATCATCCTAGAATTTATTCATTAAGAATTTATTAATTAACAACAAAGTGAACACGGTTGTTAAAGCAGATATAACGAGCTTGTTAAGAAAGGATATTGATGAAAATTATTTTGCTATTGAAAACAAAATTTACAACAGTGAAAAAGGCTTAATTATGAACCACACCACCACCACATCGAACAACACACAACAACATAAACAAAAATGTTTGGAAATAAACCGTCACAAATTGACAGATATCCGTCTACACGACCAAACAGACTTCAACCATTCTCCGCTATTAAATATGTCAAAAAAAACAGTCTACTATTTGTCACAATACAATTTAATTCTTTGTCAACCATCCAAAGCAACAATGTAGCGAATCGCGTTATATTTTAGAGAAAAATAAACTTTGTTTAATTTATACAATTTAGTATGAATTTCCATCTTAGAAAATGCCACACCAACCTCAATTTTTTTCTAATTAAAAAAATTTTGTTATTTTTTCGATTTACTGTATCTGTGGTCTGGCCAGATAGACTTGAATGATTCACCCTGGTTAAATTTATCTGCGCTTCTAGACATTGAAAAAATGGTTTTCTCCACTATCATCATTTATGATATTATTAGATCAATGGATAGGTTAAATTGTAACTACTTTTCTTAGTTAGTTTAATATAGTTCGTATTTGAAAAAGGCACTGTCGAAACAACTGTAATACCTACATAACTTTTAAATTAGAAAGAATGAATGCAATATGGAACAAATGGTGTTTTATCTTTTTGTACCAGATCTTATTTTACAATTACAATCTCAGGAACAAAGTAACATGAACGAATGAATATCAATAATGAAACAAACATGCGTGTACATATAAAAAGATTATTCTATTAGCTCGGTTTTTTATTAACTAATTATCACATGTTATATGCAGACTTACACATTGCACTTGTGAATTGAACGCTCCACAGTTTCTCTGAGACTTGCGATCACCGATTTCTGGTCACATGCCCCAATGATGGCTGTTCCGGCCACAATCATATTTGCACCTGCCTAAAAATACAGAATGAATTTGAAAAAAAAGGAAAATAGGTTACTGTAAGGAGAAATAGACTAGAAAACATAGAAGCGTTTGCTTTAGCATTATGGATTGAAGACTATTCTGAAGAAGATGCCTCTAAGAGGTGCTATAATCCGTGAGAAAGCTAAAGAACCTGATGAACAAATGGATGGAGGATTTCAAGCATCAGAAGGTTGGTTCAATAAGTTCAAGGGGCGACAATCATTGCATCACATCAAAATTATTGGAGAAGGCAGACTGTTTAGCAGTAGCTAAACCACAAGAATTTTCAAAGTTATTTGTTGATGAATAAATGTTGACATAGCAAAGTGTTTTTTGTTAACATAAAAAAATCATTGCAAGAGCTGAAGCCATACATTGCTCAATTTGTGAATGGCATAGGACAAGATGGTTTCGAACAGATAGAACCAAGTGACATTCTAGAATTGCTTGCCACAGCCGAATATATTGCCTAAGTCTGATAATAGTTTTTTAAAATGTGAAAAATCTCCCATTAAATTGATTTTATTATATATTTTATCAATATATGACAAACATTTTTCTAAATACAAAAAGTTCGGAAATGGGTCGATGAACGGGTTGCGTCAAACGATAAGTCATTCTGTCTCGAGCCCAACTCTTCTCAGGAAGATGGAAAATATTTTGATTACTGTAGAAAATAATTTTCTTATTGAGAACACAATTGGGTAATCATTTTCTTTAGTTTTACATAAAATTCAACAACAATAATTACATTTTGATGGCATACAAACAATTGTAAACAAATTCATATACAGCAATTTACAATTGATAACACAATGTTCCACAGAGAGAATTGTACTCATTACAATTAATCAGGCTCTTCAGAGAAAAGTTTATCTTCTTTTTATCAAATACAGAAAAATAATTGGAAATAGAAAGCTTTTTAATCTACTCTTGGATCTAGTATTTTAATACCTCTACATTCATATTTTCCCAACATAAACTTTTTAATTATCTAACTAAAATAACAAGATAACCCAATTTCCTTTTAAATAGAACATATTTTGTAAAGATATTATATAAATTATGACCTTTATTCAAACATATTCAATAACATTGTTAAATCTCTCTGTAACATTTATCAATATTAACTAAGAATATTAATTTGGAAAACAATAACTGTTTGAGGACAAACCCAGTTTTTTTTTAAATTTTCCACATCTCTTATATTATTTAGTAGATAATTTAAGATAGATATAAATTAAATATACAAGTTTGTTAAAATCAGTATAGCAAAACCTTGAAAAATCAAGGAAATTTTATGGTAGAAAGAACAAAACTTGTGACAAGGCCAGACAAGACCTTGTTATTATAATTAGTACCAAAAAGTTTTACTTACCTCAGCACAAGCTGTAATAGTATTTAAACCTACCCCTCCATCTACTTCAATATCTAATAAGGGATAGTTATGTCTTAACCACTGCACCTTTGGCATCATATCTGCCATAAACTTTTGACCACCAAAACCTAAAAGAAGACACTAACATTTAACTGGAAAAGAAATTCTGTCACAGTTTTACCTGGTTCTACTGTCATAATTAAAATCATATCGGCGTGATTTACATATTGACGGACAGCTTCAATGCCCGTTCCAGGTTTTAGGGCAAGCCCCACTTTCATTCCAGCTTCTCGCACTTTGCGACATAATGGAAGAACATCTTTTATCACTGGTTCAATATGGAATGTATACTGACTTACTCCAGCATCAGCCATTGGTTCTATCCACTAGAACAATTTTATTTTTTCACTTAACTATCAAAATATGTGTGAAATAAGTATAGCTATTAAAATATGTATTAAGTAATAAAATTCTAATTAAACTATACCTTTTGGGGATCTTGTACCATCATGTGAGTTTCAAAAAACGCATGAGGCACCTTTTTTCTCAAACATTTTACCACTGGATGTCCGAAAGTAAGGTTGGGGACAAAATTCCCGTCCATGACATCCAAGTGCAGGTAATCGGCCCCATTGTCAAGCAGTCTCTGGGACTCGGCGTATAATTGGGATAAGTCCGAATTTAAAATGGAAGGACCTATCTTGCACTTCACAGAACTTCTTTCCATACTTGCAAAGAAGTGACAAAAAAACTGACCTAACCAACTTTATATGACATCTTCGTTTTTATTCCCTAGCATTATTATATTATATGTATATATAATATTTTTATTATAATACAATAATTATAAAATCTAGTTCGAAATTTTACAAGGGAACAAAACTAGACTAACTCTAAAATTTTTAATCATGAACTTTAAAGGTATGTTGAATACAGGAATTAATATTTTAGTAACTACAAATCAATGTTGACGTTGTTGCAGCCATGATAATTGAGAAGACATTTTTGGGTTAATGTAAATCTATTGTTTGTGTATAATTTAAAACACACTTTAGAGGTGTGGCATATACAATATATTGATTCCTCATATTTTTATTTAAAGAATAAATAATAATCGAAAATGTATTGGCAAGAAGTTGTCTTATCAACTGTAGTGATATTAGCCTTATGTGATATGTGTAAGTATCTTGAAGCACTGTTATCAATTACAAGGATACTTTTTTTTTAATATCGTTAAATGGTTATTTTTGAAATGTTACAAATTATACACTTTTTCTGTTGATACAATTATAAAATTTATTTATAGCATTAGGGCTTAACTGTTATCAATGCAACGGTGGTGATACATCACGTCCATTCCAATGTAACGAATGGCTTAACTCTGATATTGACCTCAAACCTGAACCGTGTGATCAGGTTTATGGAGCTAAGTACTGTATAAAACATACTGGTCGTTTTGAAGGTACAAAAATTCATCAATCAGTTTCAAAAATTAACCATTTTACTAATACAAATTAAAGAATACTGACCTAAATTCTTTTCTGATATTAACCAAAAATTTTACTAATGTTACTAAAACAGGTTGGTCTATCAAGTGTTATCAATGTTTAGCTTCAGGCAATATTGGTTGTACAGATGCAATTATCCATAGTGATGGGGTGCAACCAGAAAGTTGTGATCACATACATGATGCTCAGTTCTGTGTAAAATCAACAGGCTTGGAGGGTACTTCATTCATTTCCACTAACAATTATTGTTGAAGTTTTGCAGTAGCATTTGTAGATCTTCACTTAGCTTATCAGGCACTAACATTTACTAATTGATAATAGTTCTTGGGGTTATTTACAATTTAAAGACATGCCATTATAATGAATAACTGTAACTAAGAAGATATATACTGATTTATATAACAAATTCAGTTTGTATAGGGAATGACCTAAGTTATTACTACTTTTATTAATAACCATACTTTATAAAAAATAATAAACTAACGCCCAAAAACAGAAATAGATATCGGCCAACAGGCCAAGATTCACCAAATGTAGAGACATAGCTGATGATGATTAACAGAAATGTTATAGGTTATAAGAAAATATTTGAATTTTAAAGCAACTAATTTAATTGATATTGTGTTGATAATTTATGTAGTGAAAGATGTACAAATAATTAAAAAAGTTTAAAATGAATCCTATCAAATCATGAAGAAGAAAAAACGTCCAGTATTATATCAAAATAAAACCTGGGAACATGATTGACTTTATCTTATTTACTTATGTTAATTTAGTAACAGTTATTCTACACCTTAATTGTATTTATATATTGCACTTATTTATGTTATAACGAATAATTTTTGCATGTTTGTCATTGTATTTTCATATATTATTTCAGTAAACCTTAAATATATACTGCCATCCATAACTATAGAGTTACTTTTCGTTAGGAAAGCAAAATATACGCAAATGAAATACTTCTTTACACTACTACTAAATACTTCTTCAAACTTATTTAATACCCAAACAATCGTTGCTTTTTTACATAACCAAATCTTTATAAATGGCCCTTAACTCTTTTTTTAAACCACACCAAATGAATACTTCGCAACTGACCAGCACTTTTCCTTAAATAAATGAAGTGAAGATTTACCATCCAATAAGCCTCCTATCTGTAATATACAAAGTTTTTACCTAGATAATCTCTAAAAGAATATTAAGAAAACTGAATGACATACAACCAAGAAACCAAACAGGATGCAGAAGTGGATTCAGTACAAGGATCACATCCCAGTTGTACAACAGGCCATAGAAAGGGACAATGAATACACCATGTCACTGTGCTTGGCTTTTATTAACTATTTGACAGCCTGCCTTGAAGAGATATTCCGTAATCTAGATTGGGAACAGGAGGGAATAAAAATAAAAGGTGCACATGCTGAAACCACCTTAAGGGCTCTCTGAATGATGTACAACTAGCAGAGCAAGCAGGAGTCAGAAGTGGATTCGGTACAATATATCATATCCAGGTTGTCCACCAGGCACAATGAATACACCAGACTACTGTGTTTGGCCTTTATTGATTATGAAATGGCATTTGACCCAATCTCAAAACAGGCCATAATGGATGCATTGCTTAGCCAGGGGCTAGACAAAGCATATGTAAACCTATTGAGATCGATATATGATGAAGCTACTGGGAAAATTCACCTTGATGATCCTGAAGTTAGAATTAATGTAAAGGGATGTGTTTCTCGCCTGTCTTAAAGAAGTATTCCGTAATCTGAATTGGGAACAAAACTGTATAAATATCAGTGGTATAAACTTAAACCTTCTTAGATTTGATACCTGATATTGTTCTCTTTTCACAAGACCCCAGGGGAGCTGCAAAGGTCTGGCGAACCATTTGGTTTAAAAATAAACCCGAAAAGAATCAGGTTATGTGTAATAAATTATTACAATAATTTAAATAAAATAATTTTTTTTAAATTAGGATACAATAATTTCAGTTTTAAGAAGGGATTTGGAGATTGTGGACCACTTTATATATCTTGGACAGATGTTTTCAATGGAGGGAGATACCGTCCGGGAGGTGGAACGGCGTGTTAAATTTGGTTAACAGGCATTGGGCAGGTTCAACATGGTGTTTAAGAGCAAACTCCCACTTTGCCTGAAAAGAAAAGTCTTCGATCAGTGCATCCTGCCCGCTATGACATACGAAAGTGAAACCTGGACACTCACATCGTAATCAATTAAAAAACTTCGGGTAGCACAGAGGGGAATGGAAAGATGTTTGTTTGGCATTACAAGACGAGAGAGAAAGCCCTGCACATGGATCAGGGAACAAACGAAAGTGTATGAAGTCATTGGAAGAGTAAAGGAATTGAAATGGAGATGGGCAGGCCATATAGATTGACGATAGGACAACAGAAGGTCCAAGGAAATCCTGGAGTGGATACCACTTGATCGCAGACGTCGGCGAAGAAGACCGAAAGCACTGAAAAGTGAAATTTGGAAGAGCTATCGATGAGGTAGCCGAATGTCTAATTGTTGAAACCCTCCATCTTATTACTCATTATCTTTTTAAAGTAATGTTTATCAAAATACTCACGATACTTATGGATGGTAAGTTAATTAATACTATTTTTATATCAGATATTTATTTTTACAGGAGGTATTGGAACTAAAAGATACTGTTCCTCCTTGGATCTAGGGAATTATTGCCACTACGTGAAACAACCCGGTGATACACTAACCTACAGATCATGTGTCTATACGTGTACAGGCGATGGCTGTAATAGTGCAAACACCAATATGTCTACAAGTCTTACCCTTTTAGGTGGAATGTTGATTTGTATTCTGGCAATATATAAAGTCTGATATTGTGAATTTGAGATCTGTACCACAAAAGTACAATGTTTATTTAAGTGATATTACTGTTAATTAAGTGTTTGAAAATCTCAGTCAATTCCGTCCATATTGTAAAACCAGTTTATATATATATAAAAAAAAAACTATTTGTTTGTGTGACAATATACATTTTTATATATTTATAATAAATGTTGTTCTTTCTATTATTACTGGAGCAAAAGTAGTAAGTATAACTGATATAAGGTCTGGAACAAAAAGATAGGACACCCCTGTTTCTTACGATTGTTTTAATCTTTATTCCACACCTTGTAACAAATCTTTCTAAATGAGTGGTTTTTTTAAATTCTTGTGCTGTGTGTAGTCACTGTTTGGTTGTGCATTATGGTCATGAAGTGTAATTGGATCGTGTTTCTTTCAGAATGCTTCTGGTGAAGCTGCAACTGTGAATGATGTTCGATACAGCAAGATATCTGGATAGGACTTTTCATAGTTGAAAAAGCCTATCCAGATATAGGAAGAAAAACTTCCCCCATGTTTTTCGGGCACTTTATATGTATATAAATTGTAAATATTGTTTTCAATATAATTAAAAAGAACATATTTAATTATTAATTCACTGTCAGTAGTGCAGTTTTAATTGTTATGTACTTAATATGTTATATACGTACAATATTAATACAAGCATTTTCATAATAATATATAATGTTATCACTATAAAAAGAAGCAAAAAAATGTTATGAGATATGTCACAGCGATACGCGTAGCAGCATTTATATTACTTCATTAGTTTTCCAAAGCCTCGCCACGAATATCGTTGAAAAATTGTGAACGAAGTCGATTTCAACTGACTGATCATATTAACAAAGATACGTAAATTTGTTTACTTGATTTCGAAGGAAAAAGTGGTTCCACAATAGAACATCCTGAGCCCATCAGTTGTGTAATAAAATCATGTAATGAGGTAATTTTAATTAATTTAACTCTTAATGTAATAGCTAATGCCATAACCTCGAATGAGGAGTGTTTTTTTTGTGGGGTATGTAAAAGTAGCAGGGCTGGTTGAAAAATATAAACAAACTTATGCCGTAAGTTAATTAGCTTAAAAAATTACTCCTATGGTAGAGTATACCAGTATTAAAAGGAATGAAAATTAAAATTTGTTCTAAACTTAATATCAAAATAAGGATAATGTTTCAGGATATGAATCAAGGCATCGAACATCTAACTACCTTGCAGAAAATATGGATTGCGAAGATGTATATATAAAACAGTTGTCTAATTTCCACTTATATATTACATATTTTTCTCTAAAAGAACGCGTTTCGCTACACTGTAGCTTATTCAGATGGTTGACAAGGAATGAAATTGTATTGTAACAAATAGTAAGTTTATAACAGTTCCTACATGTTAACAATATATAATAGTACCTATAGCTTGTACAAAATTAAAACCATTGCTCGTCATTAAGCACGTGATCAAAATTTCGGCTGCGCTGTTGCCAGATTGCGATTAAACATCATCACCTTACTTTAGCGAATCAATTTTACTTTAATAATTTAAAACATTCATAAATTAAATGCAAATTACAAAGTGAGTAACAAAATAATAATAAATGTTAAAAGTCTTACAAGTGTCGTTGATTTAGTACCTCTAGATAGATCAGCACATGTAAAATGTTTCATTCAAAAATCAACAATATTTGAATGGTTGTTAAAATAAAAAGATTATATAATAATCAGTGACATTTATTGATATATAATATACAAGTATAAAAAAAACAATGAAATATCTGCATGCACTTATTTTCATTAATCGGAGTTTGAAAAGTACTGGCTGGAATCAGTGCTATCATCTGCTGTATTTATAAATAAGGAAAGAACTTTCATTCCACTATCTAAAATAAAAATTTTCAATCAAAACTTTTCATATTTATGTAACTTACCTTTTACCATCAACTTTGGTGGTTTTTACACTCCTCTTATTATTATCTTGCCATGAATGACTTACAGTACCATTTTGAAAAATCCAGGTTTCATCTAAGACAAATTTGTACAAGGCGTTTTTCTTCCCTATAAACTCTCAAAAAATCTATGTGTTTTAGGGCAATGTTGGGAAGTTCCATACTTCTTTCAATACATTGCACAATGACATATGGCATCCATCAAATAGTTTAGATACATAACCTCCAAACATGTCAATAAATATCAAGACAAATTTTAAACCCGACAACGTCGCATACGCTGCCAACCGAACACAGCCGCTAAATTTGAAGTTTAGTTTTGTACAGGCTATACCTTCTGGAAATTTTCAGAACCCTTATTCAGGCCGTTTTTTCGACATATTTAATAGCAGAGAATGGATCAAATCTATTTGGTCGTTAAGACGGACATCTGTATATTTATTAACATTATATATATTATTTAACAGTTTATTTTCAAACATTCTAGTAACAAACTGAATTTACTAGAATGTTAGCGAAACGCGTTATGTTTTAGAGAAAAATGTAAGTGGAAATTAGACAACTTTGTTTTATTTATATAATGTAGTATGAATTTCCATCAAGAAAATACCGCAATCCTCAGATTGCGATGATGTCCAAAATTTGATTATTGATGAAGAACATAACGATACATCAGCATCCGCGTTAAGTTATGATGTTAATTAATGAAACATCGTAATCAATCTCGTGAAATGCAGATAGTGATATATCAAGATCTACTATCGCCATCGAAGATTGTGAGGTGTTAACGTCAAAATTTATTAAAGATAAACTAATGATAATTTCTTGTTTTTGATTATTAATCTTTATTTTTTAAATTATTAATGTATTAATTAATGTAAACCTAATATGAATATAATTGTCATCCCAACCTTTTAACAAGTTCTGCTTTATTTCCATCTTGGGGGACGGCCATAGCATTTTAACCGTCGTCGTAATTGAATACAATTGTGTACTTCTGTTGTGGGATGTACTAATAAAGCACCATCCATTAATTTTCCATTTAATTGCACTGGTAATAAGCGTAATGATTCTTCTTGTCCAGCCAAATTTATAAGTGCCCGAAACTTTCATATTACCGCCTTTTTAACATGATGGACGCGCTTGAGCTTAACTAGGTGTGAAAAAGCCTATTTTTGTGGGCTGAACTGAATAATATTGATATGGAGGATATATAGTTCCAACATGATGGCGCTACACCTCACTCTGCTATGAAACAATGGATTTTTTGAGAGAAAAAAATTCCTGAAAATTTATTGAAACGTTGATGTTAACTGACTAGCAAGATCATATGATTTGACACTTTTGGGCTATTTTCTTTGGGATTATGTGAAAAGCCAAGTCTATAAGAACAATCCACAATAAAGAATAAAATTATTCGAGTCATTGGTAAGATAGAGCCATGATTTTTCGTGGTTATACGCTTCAATTATCATTTTTTAAATTTATTTATTAGCAATGAAAACAAACTTAGCTCTATAAGCTAATGTGTGGGCTTGACAGCAGGCTATGCCTTTGTCTGGCGTAATGAGGTCTTCTCCAAAGAGAAGTCCTCTTCAACCATTTTATTTTATTAGCTCGGCTGGCCAGTTCCTCCTAAGTCTTCTTGCATTTTAGGGTTCCAGAAGTGGTTGGAGCAGCACATTCACCGTGGTTTTCCAGTCTATTGTGATGTTTCGTGCTTTGTTCCGAGATTACATCCTAAACATATGGGATTTTCAGGTCTTCATCGAGTGTTCAGTTTGACACATACCAAGGTGCATCTGTTATCGAAGTATTTTGGATTGGTTTCTCTGCATTATGGCTATATTTGATCTGCTTGCGCGTCCAGATCAATTTTATGATTGTTTTGTAAAGCAGAAGCTTATTTCCCAGTGCCAGCTTGGATTTCCTGTCGATTAGCCAGCATAACTTTTACTCGCAAGTCGATTTGTTTACTTTTGTGAGTATATATTCATTCTATGGGAGCCTTGAATATAGGTGCATTTCGTACATGTGGCTTGTGCAATTTGAATATTGTTTAGAATGACTGGTGGGCATTGATCTTCTCTTAGTGTATAAGTCACTTACTGATTTTGCTTCATTTATATTAATTCTCCACTTGAGTAGCCAAGTTTGGATATCATTCAAGTGCCTTTGTAAGATTGTAGACGGGTAACTGGATTTTCGAAGGCGAAGGTTCCCATAATAGTTTCAGTGTTTGTTGGTAGATTTGCTATGTACAATACATACAGTAGAGGTCCAAGAACGCTGCCTTGCGGTTCGTCTGATTTAATTGGAAACTTGTTGGACGTACTCTTGTTCGGGATTCTCTTTCACTTAGGTAAGACCACGGCAGTTTAAAGTAGTCTACGGGGAGATGTTAGTAGTTTACGGGGAGATGAAAGCCATGGCTAGCATCTAAGAAAGCAGATGTACAATATTTTCTACCGTCCAGGTCTAAGTTTAAGCTATGCTATTCTATGCACGTGCAGTACTGTTGAATTTTCTCTCCAGAAAGCAAATTGATGATGAATTCAAAGACCCACCTCAATTATATTAGTTTTTTTTTTAATAAACGCAAATTCTGTGTTTTATTTGGGGATTAAAACACCGTTCAATTTGACAGACCCTTTATTTAGTATCTTGATTTACTTACCGAAAAATGCACCTGATGAATTGATATCAATGAGTGTTACGTGAAATGTTTGCAAAGGATGATTTTAAAGTGAGCCAAAAAGAACAGATTTGATTTTTCCAAAATAACTTTATTGAAAAGATTAATAATTACAATAACCTGTAAAATCCCCTCCATTTAGTAAAACTGCAATCATTCGATTGGGAAGTGTCATAAAGGCGCTATTTTGAGGAAGCCTGGCTTTTTTAAAACCTCGGGAGTGTGAAATTGCCTCGAACTCTTGTACACTTCTCTTTCTAATCTTGTCCAACCATTGTCAATGATGATATAGAATTACCATATGTGTTTCAAAATATTTCACTAGTTGGGTATGAATTATATTTCAGTAGACCTGACTGTGAATTCGGCCAGAAATGAAAACGATGTCAGTCTTTTTTCATTATACCTTTCTCAAGTCACCTTGTCAAGTGGTAGCAGTATCAAGTCAAGGAAGTAGTAACAGCAGCCTCCCGGTCGGTCTAAATTAAATTTATTTTAAAAAGAGAAAGATCTCTGAGGGGTGGAGTGGTCGCTATTTTCTCCTATGAATATATAAAACTGATTGAAGGACTCTTCTAACGTTTTCAATTTTGGTAAACGAAGGCAATGTGCATATTGTGTTCAATAATTTTTTTCTTGCAGCTGAAGGAGATAGAAAACCATGTTTATGGTTGACCGCTTTGATCTGAAGCCACTCTGTATCAGGAATAAATTGATCTATATTGGCGAATAAGCTGGTAGTGTCGATTTTAAGCAAGTATTTTAGCATCTACTACAAGCAGGGATATACCTCTATAATTATTGCAGTGGGCTTGGTACCTCTCTTTTTGAAAATGCAAATGATATTAACTTAACCTTTACTTAAACCTTGTGGCTTCTGTACCTGCTCCCAAATAAGGTCAAACAATACAGGTACTGGTCGACATGATTTTTGCGTTTCAATTAGATAGACATGTAAACAACATGTTTCCTGGTGATACTAATTCTTCATCAGGATCTGATCTGCAACTTCTTGAGAACACCAATTGTGACCCAATATTTTTACCAACTACCAGTGAACCTCACTTTAATAACTGAGAATGAATTAAATGACAATATAAAAAAAAAGTCTGCTTGTCGGCAAAATGTTGGATTTCCTTGGATTTGTTTTCCCACCAAGGGTTCTTCAAAAGTCTTGTTATCTTGTGCTTCCTGTTTGGCTTTAACATGAGTGGCGGAGATTCTCTGCTACAAAGGTATTAAGGTTTTTTGAAGGCATGTCTTGTAGTGCTCAGGAATAATGTCTATGTGGTTGGCAAAATTTCTTGGCACCAATAAACTCACTTCTTCCCTCAAGTCGAGTGTCTTTGCTGGCGTCAAAGACCGCTGCCATGAGTTTGTTCCAATAAGTCACGGTTTTTCTTCCTTTCTAGTATGGACAAGATTCACCCGGCACTATGACGTAATTCCACAGTTGCACCGGCATCGGATTTTCATTTATGGTAGGTTTGGGTTACAGGATCTCAAATGTTTTGGGCGAACTGACATTGAACAATACATATGACATATATTACCATGCGGTGATCTGTTCGTGCCAGTGGTCCTAACGAGGATGAAGAGACCATGCACCCTTAAATTTCTTCAAGAAGTAGTAGTTATTCTGGGAATACAGCCATTTCTTGAATTATTCAAGTTCTAATCGGCTTGAATTACTCAAGCTATGGAAGACCAGATTACAATCATACATAGTTATAGTTACATGTTATGAATGAAAGTAACACAATCTAAAAGAATTTGTAGTTTACTTAACCGTCAAAATATTCAATATACTGTTGTAAATTGAAATATAGCAGTTATTTCTCCCAGAATAATAATGATCATCCAAAAGAATTAGGCCGGTTCTACAATATAAACCAAGTATAAACGGCGAACAGTTATACTCGGAATAAGTTATACTAGGTATTATTCTCAGTGTATCTGGTGTTGGCTTATTGCCTACAACGCCTTTAATTATACTTAAAATAACGTCCAGGTAGTTCTATGTTAAAATAGTCGGTGGGATTGCGCCTTAGTTGACAGTTGAAGGCGTGGGAAATTATAGCATTTTATAAGTCTAACCTAACGTGAACGGTTTGGAAATTATAAAAATTTTGATTGATTTGTCCGTTACTTTGTGATAGTTCATTTTTTAAATCGAATATAACAATTTTATGCTTTGTTATCTATCACTTTTATTTTTAAATTTGTGTGACTATAGTTTCGTAGTACGATTTACAGTACAGCGCCAAAAAGCAACAAATTAAACAATTTAGAAGCAATTGAAATTTGTAAATATAATAAAGACCGGTTTAGACAGCTATTAAATAATCAGACAGATCTCCGGAATTCCCTACTATTTAAAATATTGTAAAGAAATTAACCCAAATAAAAGTGTAAAATTAGGTACATAGGATAAACTGCTGTAATACCTTAGTTTTAAAGTAGTGTTTGAGAATGTAACATCGTTTTACGAAACTATACTCACACAATTTAAAAATAAAAGTTATAGATAACAAAGTAAAAAATTGTTTTATTCAATTTATAAAAATATTATTTTTAGCCTTAAGGGGTTTTATTTATTTTAGAAATTGATGTATTATCACAAGGCTTGAAATAAAACATTAAAAAATGTCATTCCTTTTTTTTATTATTTTGACGTTTATCAACAACATAATTAGGTAAATAAATTTATTTCAGAAATTTTCCAATTTACAATCCTTATAGATATGTATTTATTTGTTCTAAGCTAACAAAATAAGGAGACAAAATTACATACTAAAATACAAAGTAAAACAAACAATACATTGTTTTCAGTACACAACATAATTAACTGAAATTATATCAGATTTGAAAAATGGTTTTGAATCAGTGATATTCGCATTCTGTTGTTTTCACGGACATCATGGTTTTGAACAATAGGAGGCTCAACTTGCAGCTCATGTAAGTCATGTTCGACTGGTGGCTCTTCTTCATGTCCATCTATTTCAAGATTGTGCAGAATAGCAGTTGCAAGTATTATCGCCTTGGAATGTTCCAATGACACATGCATACCATGAGCCAGAATAGAAAAACCTGCGTTTCCAAACTCCATAACATCTTTCTACACAGTTTCTTGTTCGGATATGGGATTCATTAAAATTTCCGCTGGAGTATTTGGGTGTTGTAAAGGTACTATTAGGACGTTGGTATTGCTGCACCCATTATCACCTAAGATGTGTGGAATTCATTGTTCCCCAGCCTCCCTTTAATTCTGCTATTGCTGTAGATGGTTTGATCATGAGTTGATCCAGACTACCGTGCAACAATATCCATTATACGTAGGCGTGCATCACATATTGTTTGAACATTCCAAGAAAAATAACCCTTCCTGTTAATAATACTTCCTGTTTCTGCTTCATTTCCACCTGGTGAAATGATACGAACATGAGTGTAGTTGATAGTACCGATAACATGAGGAAACCTTTCAATAGCATAGAATTATTCTTTTAGCTTGTGGCGATCTGCTTCTGTTTCTGGGAACTTGATGTACCTTCCACATAATGATGCAATCACTAAAGTTACCTTGATGACAATCGATTTGCAGATGTTTTGCTTACTCCTGCAAAATCTCCATCTGCAAGTAACATACTACCCGTAGTGTAAAAACGCAATGTCAAAAACAATTTTGTTACTGGTTTTATCGCACGATTACGATCTGTTGGAGATTTAATTTCATCTTCAATAACTATTAGGAACATTGCACACGTTCGTTTTTGTAAGCGAAAACGTTTAAAAAACTCCAGGTCGTCAAGCTCCACGAAATAATCGGGCCTAAAAAATGCATTTTACATTAAAAATCGTATAACTATATAATATATTTATGTTTTTTCATACCGATGTTTAAATACTTTTGGCCGTCGAATTAAAACTGCGTCTTCAAAATCACTTTCACCAGAATCAAAAATGTTTAAATTTATGTGATCCATATCAATTATTTATTTCACTGTTATAATTAAAAATGCATAAAACTGTGGAATATAAAGAAAGGACAGGTTATGTTTATTAATACTGACAACTGAAGCTGACCAATAGAAAGCAAGAATAACTATTTTCGGAGTATATCCGGCCAAATTCAAGGGGATAACTATAATCTGTCGATTTCTACCGAGAATAGCTTTGTTCGGCGATTGTAGAAGGGGCGTTTCAAATTTTATTCCAAGTATAGCTTATACCAGGTATATACTTCCATTGTAGAACCGAGCCTTAACAAACTCTTTGTGTGCTAAGCCAATAGTTTACTTAAAAAAAGTTGACTTAATCTAAAAAAATTACAGGGTCATTTGCTTTTAAAACAGCTGTATTTGTTTAAAATAAATAATACTGACAAGATGCGTTACCTTATACTATATAATGAATTTATTTAAAGTTAGTTCGCTGGGAACAATCATTTTTATCAGTTAAAAATTCCCTTCCCTTCGGGGAACTAACTTACGACAAATATAAACAAACATTTGAACTACTTTTGCATTATATATTACACTTGCCATTTTGCAAAATAAATTGATCTGATCAAAAATGAAAAGAACAAATTTAATAACAATAAACCCAAATTTAAAAAATAAAATAAAAAAGGCTCACATAAAGAATAAAATAACAACAAAATCTGCGATTCTTCAAAACCTAAAATAAATTAGATTATTATTTCTCCAAATTGTTTCTACTCCAAAAATAACGCCTTGTAGTTTGTTTAAAATCGAAATTTTACATCTAAAAAGTAGAGTTACTGACTGTACATTAGTTGGATATAGCACAAAAATATTTAGTGTAAATATCCTTGGATTTAAAATTAGAAAAAATATATATAACGAATATCTAAATAAATATTTTATTTTTCAATTACTGAGCTTATAAAGAATAAATATTTATAAAATATCGTAACTTTTGTGCATGTGATAATTGAAAATTCAATTTCTTTTTATTTTATATAAAGTTAAACACTTTTTAAGTATAATCTAAGCTTAATATCTCTTTCTTTGCAAAAATAAATATAATTTGTACAAATAGAGCACATCTTTTTGGCTAATTTTCATATTTATACTATGAAGAATGTTGAACTGCTTGAAGCTTATAATTGATTATGATGCGATTTGATTTAGCGCGTGAGACTGGCCTAAAAACCGTTTTACGTCGAAAAAATTGATTCACATAGCGCAAAGCTTTATTTTTTGTTAAATGCGAATCCATTCGGTCCGCTTTGAAAAAAAAAACTATTTTCCAATTAATCGTCGGATTTGTTCCTCCAACTCTTTTACTCTCTGTTCGCTGTTGGCCAAGTGTTTCTTTAATTTACGGATTTCGTCTGATTGGGATTGGTACGCCGCTCTTAACTGTAAGAAAAAGTAAAATCACCACAAAAGAGATTCTGTTGATGGAAAACAAACACGGTACGGTTGAACTACTTCAAAAATTATTATTTGATGAGGTTTATCCTACAGTCTTTATTGACGTGGTAAATGTAAACAACCAACATAAATTGGTAATGGTTAACACGAAATTTATAATTTTCTTAAGGATGTATCGGATCGAAGTATCGATCGTCGATCAGTATCGAATCGAAGAAAATTATCGAAAATGAATATTAATAAATCTATGCAAAATTAATTCCAAACAGTTTAAGTTATATAATTTGAAAGTTTGGAACACTTATGTTAGTGAATCTCAATAAGATCACGTATAAAATTATAATTATAAATTGTAGTAACTTTTGATTAGCTTAGTTAGTTGATTTGAATGTTTCACAGAGGCTTAATTAAAGATTGAGGAGAGAATATTCTGTCAACATTTTTTTTGACGTTTTGCAGCATTTTGACATATATCCCATACATTTTAAAAGATTTGTCATTAATAAGTATCAAAAATTATTAACATAGCGGTTTTAATTAATATTTAAGTGTAAAAGACTTGAATAATGTTTATACCCGTATACCCTGTTCTATGTTGATTTTAACTTCAAGGTCATCCACCTGAACTGCAGCTGTATCTTCATTATACACGGATCCCAGTAGGTTCATAAAGGCTCTGTCTATCTCTTGGTTAAGCAATGCATCCATTATGGCTTGCTTTGATATTGACTCAAATGCCTTTTCATAGTCAATAAACCCCAAGCACACTGGCATGGTGTATTCATTATGTATATATTCAGTACAATGCATATGATCCATTATACTGAATCCACTTCTTAATCCTGCCTGCTCCCTAGGTTGCGCGTCATTCAGTGTTCTTAATATTCTTATAGATATTATCTTGGAAAAAACTTTGTACAATACTGATAGGAGGCTTATTTGGCGGTAGTTTTTAAATCTTCCTGTGCTCCTTTCTTATGTAGAAGAATCACTTCAGCATTTTTCCATAGGCGGGGTATTTTTTGATCTTTGAGTACAATTTAGCCATTATTTTATGTAAAGTTCGACCACCAGCTTATAACATTTCAATCGTTACATTGTTTTTTCCTGGAGACTTTCCATTCTTCATCGCGTCTATGGCATTTGTCACTTCATCCAACATGATATTTGGCATTTGCCCTTCCGTGGGCATTTCTGTCTTTGACTGGTTGTGATTTCCATATAACTTTGAATAAAATTTTCTGAAAAAAACTTCTAACATTGCCGTACGCTCCCTATACACTGTGACGTCCTCACGCATCCAGGCAAACATTTGTGTTCTTTTATCTCTCAGCTTGTGTTTAGCTTTGTTAATGTGCTTGTTTTCTTCCAGTGTTTTTGCACTAGCTGTATGTGTATGTATGTATGTATGTATGTATGTATGTATGTATGTATGTATATGTATATATATATATATATATATATATATATATATATATATATATATATATATATATATATATATATATATATATATATAAATATATCCAGTATATCTCGCCTAAGGTACTGGACGGGTCACGGGTGGTGGATAGTGAAAGTTCGATTAGATATTAATGGACAGCTGCGAATATCTCAAAATATGCAGCCCCGAACCAAGGCAAAAAAAAATCAATCCACTTAGCGTCTGACTTGTATCAAGCGGTTGAGTGGTCAGCGTCCGTTCACCAGTGGTGGGGCTGATATTTAAATTCTGGAACTAACCCCTCCAGTCTTAACCTCTGAACCGTCATGGTTCAAACCTTTAATTCAAAGTACAAGATGAAGCGTTCTAGTAATTACAAAATTACGCCAGGAGGTAGACAATCCTCTGCCAGCTTTGCTGGTACAACCGGACTTTCGGATTCTGGGGCGTCCGGGCTTAAACGCAAAATCTTTCAGAGGGAGTCGGAGACCTCTGGCCAACGTCTGAAACCAAAAACAAAAACTTTCTTTGGAACGGTAAATATCAATTCTCTCCTGCGTCCAGGAAAACTACACGAATTGGGGCGAACATTAAATCAGCAAAAAATCCAAATTTTAGCTTTGCAAGAAACCAGATTGACAGATGATAACACCTTTGGAATTCGGCAACTACAGACTTTTTAAAAGTAAAACGGACAAAAGAATACTCAAAAATATACCACATCTCGGTGTTGCTTTCGCTGTCTCAAGAAACATACTTGGTTCTATAACAAATGTCTAGCCAGTAAATAATCGACTTATGACACTATCCCTCAAGTGAGCTAACAAAAACTATACATTAATCAATGCACACCTCCCAGTTAATGAAGAAAATAAATCTAATCCTGAAAAAGTAAATAAGTCCTGGGAAATTCTAGAAAAGACTATCTCTAAAATTCCCTCTAACCATGTAAAAATCCTATTGGGTGATTTCAACGCCCAGCTAGGGAAAGAAAAAAAGTACAGGAAAACAGTCGGCAGTTTTCCCGCTCATAAATGGACTAACCATAATGGTAGAAGATTGGTTGAACTATGTTCGCAGTTTAATCTAAAAATAATGTCAGCCCATTTTAAGAAGAAAATATCAAAACAAAAGACCTGGAGGTGCCCAAACACGTACATGGGTGAATTTCAAATTGACCATGTTGCCATTTCGTACCCCAATTATAAAGAGATTTTGAATGTTCAAGTCAGGAAAGGAGCTAACATAGACACGGATCACTACTTGACTAGAATCAAACTTAGCTTAAAACCTCGAAAACTTATTCAAAAGAGGCCGCTAATACCAAAGTTTGACCCAACGAAAATAAAACCAGCCCTAACAGAAGAGCTTGATAAACAACCAGCACAGAACTGGCAAGAATTGAAACAAAAAATTATTAAAACGGCCTTAAAGTTGGTCCCTTTACAAAAACGTAGAAAATATCCGTGGTGGGATGAAGTTTGCGAGCAAGCAGTATTAAGCCGAAGTAAAGCATTCAAAGATTGGAACAGTCAAAAAACAGCAATAACCTATAACATCTTTTTGGAAGTAAGAAAAGAAACATCGAAGCTAATTAGACAAACTAAAAGAAAATATGAAAACAATCAACTTAATGAAATAGAAAAAGATTTCCAAAAAAATAACACCCGAAACTTTTACAAAACATTTAAAACTAAATTAACAGGCTATCAACCGCAGAGCCTATGCTTTCAAAAGGAAAACGGACAACTAGCTCTAAATAACCAAGACAATTGCAAAGAACTTGCGAAATATTTTGAACAAATACTAAACTGTCCTGAGCCCTTAAACAAATTACCAACACTAAACCCTAAACAAACAAACCCAGATTCATTACCACCGAATGAAGATGAAATAATTAGACAAATCAAGCGGCTTAAAAATGACAAGGCTTCTGGTGAAGATGGAATCACTGCTGAACTTTTGAAATCCGCTGGTCCAGGTACAATCAAGGAAATAACCAAAATTCTACAAGAAGTTTGGCGAACCGAACGGATTCCGGAAGATTGGAAAGATGCTCTAATCCATCCACTACATAAGAAAGGAGATAGAACGGATGTAAACAACTATAGAGAGATATCTCTTCTCCCAGTTTGTTACAAGATTTTATATCAATGTCTACTAGACAGAGCACAGGGACAGTTAGAACCTAACATTGGTGAATATCAAGCAGGTTTTCGACCGGGCAGATCCTGAATCTGAATTTGATTCTAAGACACCAAAAACTGTACAATAAAAATCTCGCCTGTACATTTGTGGATTTCAAAAAAGCATATGATTCTATTGACCGCGAATCTTTATTCCGAATCTTGAAAGAACAAGGACTAGATCTGAACACGCTGGCAATTATTAAAGCAATGTTAACTAAAACAAGGTCAAAAGTTAAATTCATGGGTGAGATCTCAGAGCCCTTCGAAATTAAAACTGGAGTGAGACAAGGGGATGGACTCTCGCAACTTTTATTTAACTGTGTTTTAGAAAAAGTAATACAGGAGTGGCGCGAAAAAAAGTCGGCCCTGAATATTGACCAGCCCATTAAACTGGGGAGAACCAACATCAAAATTGATTGTCTGGCATTTGCTGATGATCTAGCAATTTTAGCTCAAGATGTATTAACGGCACAGAAACAGATTGAAATCCTAAAAGAAACAGCAGAAAATGTAGGACTCCAAATTTCCTTTGAAAAGACACAATACATGACCTGCAACAGACTAAGAACGCCATTTCTAAAAACAAAATATGGTCACATCAGACGAGTCTCTCAATTCAAATATTTGGGTGAAATAATCATGGAAAATGGGAAAGAGGGACATCGAGGACATTGAAAAGAAGGAAAGAAGGAAAGAAAAATCGTAAGAAAAATCGTTAGGCCCCAAACAAATAAATAGCACAACATACCGACTTCGAGAAAACCAAGAAATCAAACAATACACAGATATACATAGCGATATGAGAAAAAGAAGACTTAAGTTTTATGGACACATAAAACGGATGAATCCGAGTAGGTTAACTAGACAAATAGTCGAATTTTATGAAAATAGGAGTAAAGCTAAAGTAGAAATAATTAAATGGATTGCTGCAATTAAAGAGGACCTAAGATCAGCAAATATTTCACATTCAAGTGAAATTCAGGATAGAGGCTGTTTCAGACACAAGGTGAACGTTTGGAAGGTTGGCCAGAGAGAAAAATGTAGGAAGACTGGAACAACTTGGTCTGACGAAAGGAAAAAAGCTCATAGCGAAAGAATGAAATTAGTGTGGGCACAAAGGAAGGCTAACAACAACAAACGCCTCTAATTGTACTTCGCGTGGTCCACTAGGGCCCATACGTGAATAATAATAATATATATATATATATATATATATATATATATATATATATATATATATATATATATATATATATATATATATATATATATATATATATATATATTGTTAGTTCGTAGTGTTTCGCGGATGGAAAAATACGCTGGACGGGAGTACATCCGATCGTTTGTGTCGAGATCGAGACTGAAGACTTCAGTCTTCAGAGAAGCATTGAGAATGCCAAGTGTGACCTTGGCGAAACGTCTGCACGTTCCCAACAAACGGGACACGAACGATCGGATATATATATATATATATATATATATATATATATATATATATATATATATATATATATATATATATATATATATATATAAATCAAATGACGCAGACATGAAGCAGACACGCCAAAACCAAAAGTTAACCAATGTCTTCATCCCAAAAAGACTGGGAAGGTCTCATTGACTAAAAAATGCTGGAAAACGCTACCTCAGCCAGTTACAACGTGAAAATGTGATTATTCAACTGAAAGAAGCCGATCGACAATGCTAATTCATCTTGCTCCACGAACGATGCACGATCTCACAGAGGAAACATGATCAAGGAGGCCCGGAATGATCCCGAAGGTGTGGTTTTTTCCCCATCCGTCGTACTCGCCAGATTTTGTACCAACCGATTATCGCCTCTTCCGCTCGCTACCCAACCAAATAAGGGGCGTAACTGTTAGCGATGGGGACCTCAAAAACTGGTGTAACCACTTCGTGTCCAGACCCAGCGATATCTGGGGAAACGGAAGCAATAAATTGATCGACAGGTGAGAGCAGGTCGTAAACATGAAGGGAGAAAAGATCATTAATTACCTTATTGTTGTTTTTTCAATAAAAATGTTAATGAAACGTCAGCGGGAACTTATAGAACACAATTCACAAGATTGTGGTAAAATGATTGGATACTTACATCATGTTCTGTTAAAATATTATCCCCGATACTGTTAATTTCTTTGATAAGTGGAATGTCTTTGTTTGGTCCCTCAATGGTGCTTGACCATCTCTGCTGCAACTGTTGGAACTTGGTGGTTTGATTCGTTGTAGTCTTCTTGCTTTTTTCATCGATAAGCTCCTTCGGTCTGTAATCTACAAATATATCGCACTTTTTAAATGATCATCATCAAACATAAGATAGCTAACCTGGAATAGTTTCAGTTGAGAGAAACTGGAACTTTCTTCTGTTGTTATCAACAGCTGAAGGTTCTTTTTCCTGACGTTTGAATTTTCGTTGTTTGATAGCATGAATATCTAAACTATTGGATTCACCTGCAAAATATTAACTTAATATTAATTATAACCTAACAAAATTATAATTTTTTAGATTTTTTTTTTAAATTTTATAGAAAATATATAATAATTAGTTTTAATTATATTTCGAACACGTCAAAGTGCATGTGCAGAACTGTGCGCAATATCAATAATTAAAAAAAAGTTTATGCTCATATGTACGAAATTTGTGAAGAACTGGTCGTTGGAACATTGGAATCTCGCAGTGATAGGTAAGAGCCTTTTCACACGAGCGATTTCAGATCGCGCGGTTGTGGGACGGTTGAATCGCCAGGCATTTCACACGGACGAACGCGGGCGAGGCTGTGCTCGTAAAATGCACTGTGCCAGTGGCGGAGCTTTGCCCAGTATAAAAATGGACATTGATGAAGAAACAGCGTTCGCAATAGTGTTGCTGCGGCGAATTCGTAGAAAGCAAAGAAATATTCGCCAGAGACGTTATTGGGCACATCCAATATTGAGTTGTAGACTCTTGAAAGGACAATTCTACACTCTTTTTGAAGAACTAACTGCACACGAAGCAAAATTTTTCAACTATTGTCGAATGTCGTTGCGTTCTTATAATGAACTATTGCACATTTTAAAAAGAGATATCACGGGAGACACAACCAACATGCGATTGTGTATCCCGCCAGAGAAAAAACTTGTAGTTACACTAAGGTAAGTTTTTGTTCTTTTTTTAGTCTATTTTTTTATTGTAGCCACTTTCACCCTTGTTTCTTCAATATATAATTACCTAACGCTTGTCAAAATGAGCCAAAGATCGTACGATGTCATTCAAAAGTATGTGTGCTTAAGACCATACAACATACGTGAAAACTTCAACAAGGCAAGATTTATATATTATGACACACAAATATTTTTGTCTGTTTTATATTCACAAATAAAATAGTTACACAGTCAAAATTTTTTACTGCAAAAAATGTATTAGTCTACACAGAAACAACGAATATTTATTAATTATATGAACGAGTGTTCATCGAGGCCTCGCGGTACTCGAACGTGTTTTGCCGGTGCCGGGATCGACGCATACCAGGAATTCCGGGAGAATTCCTCACCGAGTGATCTGCCTATTTATCGAGAAATAACAATAATTTTTGTATTGATAATAAACTGATAAAATATCGAGAGATAAGTGAGAAATAAAATATAAATATGTTCCCTTCGGGGAACCTATTAGGGTATAAAAAGGACGGTCAACCAGTTACTGAAACTACACAGAACCTACCAACCAACAATGTTAGACAGGGTGTACCAACCAACAATAACATACAGGGTGTACCAACACAATATACAACTCCTGCAACTAGATCGCAGAGCCAGTCAACACATAATAATAAGTACTATTACAGAATGTCATCAACTAGCGATGATGAACTAGATGATCAAGAAAATATTGAGCATCCGTGGCAAAACGTGAAACGTGTCCCACTAAACAACAGATTCAATAGCTTACCTGTAGATAACGAAGTAAGTAACAATGAGAAGCAGCCAGAAAATATAATTCCAAAACCACCACCAATATTTATTTACGGCGTAACTAACTAACAAGAAATGAGAAACAAGTTGAGGGAAATAGTTGAAGATGAACAATACCGTACAAAAACGCTAGCAGATAATACAATACAAATTAGTAGCAACGTTTCAGACACCTATAGAAAACTAATACATTTTCCGAGGGAAAACAAAATCATACACCATACATATCAACTCAAGGATGAGCGAGCATACAGAGTAGTAATTAAACACCTACATCATACAACTGATTTGAACGAAATCAAAGAAGAACTATCTCAGAAGGGACATAAAGTAACGAACATATTAAACGGAAGAAAACGAATAACAAAAGAACCATTAAACCTATTCTTTGTTGACTTGGAGCCAGCTGACAATAACAAGGATATTTATAAAATAAAGACTTTTCAGAATAAAATAATACAAGTAGAACCACCAAGAAAAACCAGAGGTATAGCTCAATGTATGCGATGCCAAAATTACGGACACACAAAACATACTGCAATCGACCGTATGTATGTGTAAAATGTGGTGGACTACACAGTACATCCAGCTGCAAGAAAAGTAAAAACGTACCCGCAAAGTGTGCTCATTGTGGAGGCCCACATACAGCAAGCTACAGAGGATGTGAATTCTACCACAGAATTACAGAAAAACCAAATAATGCAAATAACAGACTCAACATCCAACATAATACAACTCAATCAACAGCTCACGTTCGACAAAATATCAGCTATGCAAATGTAACAGGCAAAAGAAATATCAATCAAACTAATAACGAAGACAACTCAAATATAATCAGCAAATTCTTAGAGGAATTCAAGGCGATGTTTCAGCAACTCGTCCAACAAAATAGCATGGTACTTAACATGCTCACAACGTTGATAAGCAAAATTCACTATATTCTTAAGAATTGCCCATTGGAATGCTAATGGCCTTCCATAACGAAAAAATGAAGTTGAATTATTTTTCCATCAAAATTCAATAGATGTACTGCTGGTAAGTGAAACGCATTTCACAGATAAAACATATTTTCATATTCCGCGCTATATAACTTATATTACTAATCACCCAGATAACACTGCACATGCTGGAACAGCAGTAATTATCAAAAACACTATTAAACACCATGAAATGCCTAAATATAAAGAGAATTTTCTGCAAGCCATAGCAGTCAAAGTTAAACTGATGCCATATGAATTAACTATTGCTGCAGTCTATTGCCCACCGCGACACCAAATAAAAAAAGATAATTTTGGGAATTTCTTTGAAACATTAGGGCCGAAATTCATTGCAGCTGTGGGGATCACGGCTGACGACTACTAAAGGCAGAGAACTATCAAATCTGATACATGAACAGAATTACTCGTTCCTGTCAACAGGCACTCCTACGTATTGGCCATCTGATCATAACAAAAAACCGGACCTATTAGACTTCTTTATCACCAATGGAATTTCCTCAGAATACATGGACGTTGTATCAAGTTATGACTTACCATCAGATCACTCACCAATTCATTCATTCTCAACAGATTTGACAACCAATCAAACATAAGAGAATTGGAATTGGAAACCAATTAGAATTGGGATTTGGAAACCAATCAAACATAAGAGAAAACCTAAAATACAAGCTACACCCATTCGCAACGAAGAAATGCCAAATTGTAACTGGGCCAGAAGCGACGAAGAAAAAGCGACCGTGCCTGCTAAATATTTTGCTGAAGTATTTACTCCAAACGACGAGGAACTAGATGAGGAAATAGAAAGAGAATTGGCTGCCATGACGACGGACATACCATCCATTCAGGTTGCTACTCCAAAAGAAGTCAAAAGAGAAATTAGTTTACTGAATACAAAAAAAGCTCCAGGTATCGATAAAATTACCCCTAAAATGTTAAAGGAACTTCCAAGAAAAGGGATAGTATTAATCACTTACATACTCAATGCTATGTTGAAATGCAATTACTGGCCTAAACAACTGAAAATTGCTCTAATAATCCCAATACTCAAAGCCGGAAAAGATCTGACAGAAGCTTCATCATACCGACCTATAAGTCTACTGACCGTTATGTCAAAACATTTTGAAAGACTTATACTGGACAGAATAAATACTGACCCCAATACAGAGAACTGGATTCCGGCACACCAGTTTGGCTTTAGACAAAACCATTCAACTACGCAACAGATTCACCGCATAACCTATGAAATAAATAGAGCAATAGAAAACAAACAATACTGTACATCGGTGTTCCTAGATGTCAGTAAGGCTTTCGACAAGGTTTGGCATGATGGCCTACTATTCAAAATCAAAAAATCTCTTCCTATAACATATTACCATCTCTTAAAATCCTATCTAATCGAAAGGAAATTCAAAGTTAAAATAAACGATAGCACATCGGAAAAATATACCATTAGATCGGGAGGCAAAAGAATTGAGCTGGCTTATCGGAAGAAAGTCTAACTTATCTTTAGATAACAAAATTCTATTATACAAGGCTATCATTAAGCCAATTTGGACTTATGGGATAGAACTTTGGGGATGTACCAGTAAATCAAATTTAGCCATTATCCAAAGATGTCAGTCCAAAATATTACGAATGATTGCCTTGGTACATATCAAACCACACTCTTCACGAAGATCTCCAGATGTTAATAATCTCCAGATAATCCAGATAATCTCCAGATCTCCCTATGTTAAGGACGTGATCAAGAGCAGCAGCATAACATATCATCACAAACTGGAAAGCCATCCTAACACCCTACTACAGCCTGTTTTGAATCCAACAAATAATAGAAGACTAAAAAGAAACTGGCCAACAGACCTGATAGAAGGATAATGGGGACTCGTCGTTGGGGGAGTCAGCTCATCACGCCAATATAGGGAAGTCTAGCCCTCAAGCCATCACATTAGCTTATAGAATATTGTAATTCTGATTGCTAATATACGAAATAATTAAAAAAAAAAATTTATATGAACCATATGATGACTGAGATATATCAGTATATGATGGTGAATGTAGTGACACTTGTGTTGAATATAGTAGTGGAGATGATCCAGGATTGCCAGATGGAATATATCTTTGCCACTTCTTGATGGCGGGGAGAATTTCTGTCTTTACATCTAATTTATATTCATTGGGAACTTTTTTTAATTCACCGGCTAATGACATAAGAAATAATTTATCATCATCAGATTCTTCTGCTTCTTTGTTAGCATTGTGTGCCATCCTTTTTGCCATAACTTGTAACAGGTGAAGTTCGGCACTGTTGATGTCGTCTTTTTTACATTTTATAGCACTGCCTGAACTTTCGCCATGTCTAATAGGCCGTTGACTATCTGCCACAGAAGAATTATCAGCGGATTGTTCTTCTATGTCATCTTCATATCGTGTTTCTTGCGAGTGCTTTTCCGGTTCTAGATTAGATACCGTTTCTTTGTTATTCATTGTTGGTTGAAGAAACGTTAAGCTATCGAAATAAATATATTTCTTTCTGCTGCATTTTCCAGAATCCGATTTCTTTTCCTTGCCTTGTAAATTACGTTCCTTTACGGAAGAATCTCTTAAATTCTTCCACTTCTTCTGAATCTGCTTTTCTGCAACCAAACAATAAATAATATAGTCCAATAATGCTAGCACAAACGTCATAGAATCAATAGGTGACAATTCGCCTTTTTAGATTTATACTTATTTAGTTTCAACCCCTCTAACAGTACATAAAAAATTGTCTTTTCCGGAATCGATGCAATTTAAAATCTCCAGTTATTGAATTAATATGATTTTGTTTTGTTACAGATACCTGGGAAGTGGCGGTACGTTTACAGATTTGCATTATTCCTATAGATTAGGAATATCGACTGTATCAAAAATTGTAAAGGAAGTTTGTTGTGCGATTTGGAGGAATATGAGACAGCAGTGCATTCCTAGGAAGTCAAAAGAAGATTGGCTGACAGTAGCTGCGGGTTTTGAGAAACATGCAAATTTTCCCAATTGTGTGGGAGCTATAGACGGAAAACACATATGGATTATTAAACCTACAGAAAGCGGTTCTCTTTTTTATAATTACAAGCCTTTTCCCTACTGTTATTAGCAGTTTGTGATTCTAATTACTTATTAACGTATATAAACATTGTTTCATATGGAAAATGCTGCGATTCAACAATTTTCAAAAATTCAGTATTTTACAAGAAACTTACGGATAATTCTTTAAATATACCAGAAGATAAACCGTTGCCAGGCAGTGAAGATCCTGCCATGCCCTTTGTTTTAATTGGAGATGAAGGATTTGGTCTTTCGACAAAATTACTGAGACCATATGGAGGAAAGAACCTACCCGTCATTAAAAAAATTTTTAAGTATCGTTTGACAAGAGCTCGTCGATATATTGAATGTGTTTTCGGAATACTAGCAAATAAATGGCGAATACTTCATAGACCCTTGAACGTTTCTCTTGATTTGGCGGAAGACATTATAAAGGCATGTTGTGTATTGCATAACTTTGTACGAATTCGAGATGGTTATAATTTTGAAGACACATTAACAGTCGAAGGTTTTGACATGCCAAATAACCCCATACAAGGTGGAAGGGTAGTAAACAGTATTTGAGATATGTATACGAATTACTTCATGTCACCTTCAGGAGCGGTGTCTTGGCAGTTAAAATTTGATTTTTATGCACAATTTATATGAATGTGTGTAAAAATACATTATATGTAACAAAATAAAAAATATTTGTTTTTTTTTACTTACCAAATTCAATTTTGCCATGTGGCGAGATTTCATTAAATTCTGGGTTAAGTGCTTGACAAACTTCATTCCAGGCATTGTTTTATTCGCGTAATGGTTGCTTTTAGTGTTCCAAATAGCTTCCCTGTTTTGGATTTCGCTAATGAACAAGTCCGTATCAAATTGACTCTGCATCGCGACTGCGTAACGATACTAGTAAAAAACGACTGTGGCCATTTAAAACAATGGTCGGCTAACAACCGCGCGGCAGCCAATCGCGCGATTTCTAGCTAGGTCCAGCGGGGCAAATGCGGCAACCGCGCGATTATTTTGCCGCGCGGCTCCGTGTGAAAGAGTGTATTTACTTTAACGTATTTCTGAAACTCGCGCGGTTGAAAACCGCTCGTGTGAAACGGCTCAAGTACTTTAATGATTATTATATTTAGATTTGATGACCATGTGATAAATTAGTAAGCCTTAGTATTAACAATGAAATATCCAAGATTAATTATCAATATTTTTTTAATTAAATTCGTATTAACAATTAAAATAAAATTCCGGTCAATAACTGATGTCGAGAAATAATCAATGTACCACCACTCACTAGAAATAAACTGAGCATTATTTGGAACATCATATTTAAATCAAAGCACCAACATTATCTGCAATGAAAATATAAATATCAATGACTCCGTAGTCGAATTAACTCCTGAATCCGATGATGTTTTAAATAACAAGGTCTCAGCGATGGAATTAAATATTAGCACTAACAATAATAATATGTCCAATACATCCATTATAACACGCTATAACAATGACCATCAGATAAAAATAAAGTGAGAAATTATTCCAAGAAAGATTTTTAATGTGTAATGAGCACGGGCGTAGCCAGGATTTAGTTTGGGGGGGGGGGGGGGGGGTTAGTATGAAGTAAATAAAACAACAAAAATATACTACTCGACAAGAGATGGCGTTACTGTGCGCAAAATCCACTAGTTCGGATATATATTCAATTCAAATGTAATAATTTAACTCTCTTCACTCCTTGTATTTTTCGGTATAATATTAGGTAATATTTGGCTTATTCCCAACTTACATACGCGAGAGACCTTGTAACTTACATTTTATTTAAGAGTTTATGAACCAAAATGTTTCTCTTGACATCTTACGACAAAACCTGAAACAAAGTGCTCAAAAATTCGGAATAGAAAAACGAAATATCTTTTACCAAAACGAGATCCCCAAACGGAAACTCCTCCATAAAGTCCCGACCTAAATGTGATTGAATGTTTATGGTATCATTTAAAGGTTCCTATTAGAAGTCATCAAATTTCTAATATCGAGCAATTAAAACTGGCTCTTCGGGAAGAGTGAACAAAACTAGCACTTGAATATTGTCAAAATTTAGTTGAATCTATGTCTTCCGCGTTTAAAAGATCTAATTAGTAATAAAGGATTGCCAACCAAATATTAATTTCTACTTTTTGAATAGTTTTTTTAGATGTTATGTATCATTGTATGTCATCATCATCATTATCATCAGCCTGTATCGATCCACTGCAGGATCAAGGCCTCTTCAGCATGTTTCCAACTCTCACGGTCCTGGGCTTTCCTCTGCCACTCGGGTCCAATATACTTAACGATGTCATCAATCCATCGTGCTTACGGTCTTCTTTGCGGACATTTACTATCAAGCGGTATCTACTCCAGGATTGCCTTGGTCCATCTGTCGTCCCATCGCCTCGCTATATGGCCGGCCTATCTCCATTTCAATTGCTTTACTCTTCCAATGATGTCACAGACTTTCGTTTGTTCCCTGATCTATGCGCAGGACTTTCTGTCTCGTCTTGTAATGCCAAGCATACATCTTTCCATTCCCCTCTGTGCTACCCGAAGTTTTTGAATTGATTGGGATGTGAGTGTCTAGGTTTCACTTCCGTATGTCCTAACGCGTAGTCCCAGGCAAAGTCTGCACTTAAACACTTTGTTAAGCCTGCCAGCCATATTCAACACGCCGTTCCACCTCCCGGGCGGTATTCCCGTCCATTGAAATCCTCTGCCCAATAAAGCTGTCCACAATCTCCAAATCCTTTCCTAAAACTGAAATTCTTCTGTCCTGAGCGAAGTTATTGAACCTGACTCTTTTTCAGGTTTATTTTCAAGCCAAATGGTTCGCCGGCCCTCTGCAGTTCTTGTATGTCTCTTTGCAGCTCCTGGGTCTTGTGAAAGGAGAATGATATCATGTACAAATCTAAGATGGTTTAAGTTTGCACCATTGATTTTTACACCATCCTGTTCGAAATCCAGTTTACGGAATACTTCTTCAAGGCCAGCCGAGAAAAGAATACCGTACACCTCGTTCTACATTAATTCCCACTTCAAGATCATCAAGGTGAATTGTGGCTCTAGCTCCATCATATATCGATTCTAATAGGTTTACATAGACTCTCTCTACACCTTGGCTAAACAGTGCATCCATTATCGCATGCTTTGAGATGGAATGAAATGCTTTTTCGTAGTCGATAAAAGCCAAGCACAGTGGCATGGTGTATTCGTTGTGCCTTTCTATGACCTGCTGTACAACCTGAATGTGATCCATTGTACTGAATCCACTTCTGAATTCTGCTTGTTCTCTTGGTTGTGCGTCATTCAGTTTTTTTTTAACATTCTTTTAGAAATTATCTTAGTGAAAACTTTGTACATTACTGATAGGAGGCTTATTGGACGGTAGTTCTTTAAATCTTCCTGTGCTCCTTTTTTATGTAAAAGGATCACTTCTGCATTTTTCCATAAGTCAGCTACTTTTTGTTCTTTGAAGCATTTTAAGTATAATTTTGCCAGTGTTTTATGTAACATCCGACCACCGGCTTTTAGCATTTCGACTGTCCTTTCCTGGAGCCTTGCCGTTTTTCATCGATTCTATAGCATCTGTTACTTCCTCAACTAGGATATCTGGCATTTGTTCTTCCGTGGGTATTGTTGTCTTCTGATCTTCATATAACTGGGAATAATTATTTATCCCCAGTTATATGACAACCTCTAGCATTTTTTCAGATTTTCAGACAACCTCTAGCATTTGCGTACGAGCCCTGCATACTGTGTCATCCTCACGACTTAAGGCATATATTTGAGTTCTTTTGTTTCTCAGCTTCCATATAGCTTTGTTAATTCCTTTGTTTTCTTCCAAGGTTTTTTGCACTAGCTGCATATTGAATCGGCGCGTGTCCTCTCTGATACGTTTTCTTATAGTTTTGCAGAGTTCAGTGTACTCGACCCTGCCAAAAGGACTACCTGCATTTCTCATTGCTCGCCGTTTCTTCATTAAATCAATGGTCTCACTGGAGATTTTTGTTTGTTTGAGACATTTTTCTTCTGGTGCTATTGAAGCAGCCGTTTGAAGTACATTGTTGGCGATTTCTTTATATTGAACTGATATTTCCACCTCATCTGGATCTTGTAACGCAGCAAACCGGTTTGACAAAGCAATCTCAAAATCGCTTCCTCTCTCCAGTAGTTTTCCAGAATCCACCTTGCCCTTCTTTGATCTTACCATTCTTTCGCGCTCTTTTCGACAGTCAATCCGAACCCTTGCTCGTACCATTCGGTGCTCGTACCAACATAAAAAAGGACGGTACAATTGGTAAATATTGTTTTATCGTTGGTCATGATGTAGTCAATTTCGCTTGTGAGCCCAGATGAACTTTTCCATGTCCATTTTTTGCTGATATTTTTCTTATAGAATGAATTCATAATATATAGTTCTTGTCCTTCAGCAAAATCAACCAATCTGTCACCTCTATTGTCTCGCTCAACAGTTCCATATGGGCCAGTTACATTTTCGTCAGTTCTTGTTGTTCCAATTCTGGCATTAAAATCACCCATCAGAATTTTGTACCTACATTTCTCCTTGTATAAAAGCTGAGCCACATCATCATAAAATTCCTCAATTTCCTCATCCCTATGGCTTATAGTTGGTGGATAAGCTTGGACGATTTGAAGCCTAAACTTTTTATTCAGCTGAATGACGCATTGGGCTAGACGGTCAGATGTACTTTCAAATTTTACCACACTGTCCTTCAGCTTTCGGTTGATGAGGAATCCAATTCCGCCACATCGGCCATTTACCGTACCTCGAGTGTAGAGTACGTGTCCAGTTGATTCCAGTTTGATTAACTCTTCACCCTTTCTTCGTGTTTCACAGAGCCCAATAATATCCAAATGTATGTTGTTAAGTTCGATTAACAGTTCTTGCAATCGGGCCTGTTTTCATAGTCCGTATATTTAGCGTTGCAATGTCCAATCCGTGCGTCCAATGGCAGCCTGATCTAACCCGGTGATTCTTAGCACCCTCTGCCTTGGGGCAGGTCTTCCCGCTGCCGTAGGTAGTTCCCCTTGGCCGTCGGGGAATGAGGGCCGTGTTTGAGGTTGTACTGTCATATTTCAACATATTGAAATACCATGTTGAAGGTATGGACCGTAATCTGCCACGCTGGTCCAATGCGGGTTGGCAGATTTTGGATCATGTTAGTCTGAGGCCTCTGCCTTGGCTTGTCCGCCAGGGGTGATCCTCCCAGGAGCATAGACTCCAGATGGCATAGCTCAAAACTTCTTTGCCCTACTCAAACCCCTTTACCACGTCAAGGTCTGATCCACAAAGGGGATCATTGTATGTATATACAGATATATCATAGTGTAAGAGTATCATTTTTTTTTTCTCTTTTGGGTTTTTCGGCACGACCTAAAACTTAAAAAAATATCCAAAATATCTGTTCTTATGTAAATTAAGAATATATAGGTTTTGTTTTTTACCCAGCGATTATTTATATATGAACAGATGTTTTTGACATCTTTTTTAGTTTTAGATCATGGTGAAAAACCCAAAAAAAGAAAAAAATATGTGAACACGCCACAATCATTTAGACAATACTCAACATCATTTTGACTATCAAAAATTAAAACATTTAATTTATGCTCTACAAATATTTTTTCACTCATTTTTTCTTTTAATAACATTATCTCTATGACCATACTTCCTGAAATGTATAATGAAAAATTTAAAAAGATAGTTATTTAAATAATTATTTATTTAAAAGTGTGTGAGTTTAAATTTGATATACTGTATATTTTTTGCCTCATTGGTGACTAAGAATTGCAGTGTAAAAAACCCATCCAGGATACTTTGTATATAGTATTACCTTTCATAGATATGAGGATGGGATTCGAATTGGCTCCTTTTATCCATTCCTGAGCCGTAAGAGCAGGTTTGGCAGCAGCGGTATCTGGGTACAAGTCTTCGTGAAATTGATCGCTTTTCCGTGGAACTATCATGCTGATGGGTTCGCACATGCCCTTAGTGGCGTGAAGCTTGAAGAAACGATAAATCTCACAATGCATTGAGTTCAGACCGCGCTTTGGCATTACTCCCAATCCTCTCTAAAACAAATATTTGTAGTAAAGAGCTAAAAACATTATTAATGATATTTACTTGTGGATTCCCCGAAATAACCTGACTGAGATAGTGGATATATGGAGGCTCGTCGGATATCTCGTAAAATCTAATGTTTCCATCGCCTTTTCCAGCTAAAAATACAATATTTGTGTCTGGATCATAAAAAGGAAACACTATGCCCGAAGAACTGTCGATGGTATCTGAAAACAGTGCTTTGGAGAGGTTGTTTTCATCCCAAACAGCATATCTTCTGTCCGAATGTCTGGAGAAACCAGTAGTCAACAGTCGACCCGACGATCCTAAATATGCAACCTTGCTAGCTTTAGATCCTTCATGACATATTCCCTCCTGTTAGAGAAATGTTTATAAATGAAATGTACTCAAAGATAACTACTTGCTTACTGATTTAACTATGCCACTTCTTGGTTCAATTACTCTTAATTTCTTATCCTTGCAGGTTGTAGCCAACAGGCTGCCATCTCTATTCAACGACATAGAGTGAATTGCATCATTATGGCAATCAATTACATTAATTGCCTCTCCTTTCTCGATGTTCCAAACGATGACCTGCATAAAACGAATTAATTAATTTCGAAACAAAAGGGGGGAATTTTTATTAAAAGGAGTTTCACTTACCAAATGATCGAAACCAGCACTGAAAAGGACATTTTCTGCAGTTGGATGCCATTCAATATACGCTACTCTGCGTTTGTGCCCTTGCAGTTCCACCAACCAATCGTTCAAATGAACTGCTAAACCCCCATCGGGAATATGCCACAATTTTATCTTAAACAAAAAGTAAGTAACTATATGTAATCTGATAATTTTCCGATAGATGGTGGTGCGATCCTTAAGGTGATTAATTAATTCAATAAATTGAATTAATTTCAATAAAAATAAGTAATAGAGTAAGTAACATTAACTCAAGTAACCCTCCATGAATTTCAAATCGAAATGACATACTTTTGTTTTAACAATCGTTGAAAGCAGTCAAGTTTAAAATTTTTGAAAGTATATATATATATATATATATATATATATATATATATATATATATATATATATATATATATATTACTACATATATTTTCGTGACCGTTTAGCATTATTATTATTTTTTTATTTATTGGGATTTTCGGTCAGTGTAAATAAGTTTTAATTTTTTATTGTTTTATTTATGTTTCGATTCTACAACGAACTATCATCAGAATACTTCAAAAAGTGCTTATGATTAATTTCACTTGCTATTTATGTATTTATTCGTTTATATTTAATTAATTAATCTTCATTTTGATTATTTTTCTGTTGGTATTATATATATATATATATATATATATATATATATATATATATATATATATATATATATCTGTGGATATATATATATATATATATATATATATATATATATATATATATATATATATATATATATATATATATATATATATTCCCAGCTTTATATTGTAAAAAATATGAGCAAGTTAATTCCCCACAAAGTAGGTAGCAAGCGCCCTCTAGGAACTAGACTTAATAATTTAATTTAAGTTTAAATCACCTCCCGATGATGCTAACATGGTTCGCGAAACGTGCCTCACCATTTCTGTGAAAGATAAGTCACTGTTCTACTATTTTTAACCCTCTGAAGCGCTGGTAACAATTTTTGTAGAACAATTTTTGATCAGAAGGTAGATAAATGGATACCACAGTAGCTGAACGACAGACAGATGGAATAGCGAAAAACGGTGTTCGAATTTTTGCTTCCTAGACATGAAAGAAAGATTTTTGTGTATCAGATCGTGACCAGAGACGAAAAATTTATATATTTCGAGAATCCAAAGCGTAGAAAATTTTGGGTTGACTCAGGACAACCATCAACGAAGACAATGCTGTGTATTTGGTGGGATCCATAGTTTTCATCTGAAACCAGGTGAAACAGTTAATACCGTTCACTACCGTCAACAAATAATCAATTTGAACCATGCATTGATCAAAAAGTGACCAGAATGGGAAAGACACGGAAAAGTGATTTTGAAGCACGACAACGTCCCATCACACACAACTAAAGGGGTCACCATTCCTGCACATGGCTGGGAAACCTAGCCCCACCCGTCATACTTCAACAACTACGGAGATGTCGAAAAATGGCTTGATAACAGGACCACCTGAAAAGATGTACAGTTTTCCTGAGACGGCATCGACAATTTTCCAGAGAGATGAACAAAATGTGACCCCTCCCCCCTACTTCCAATGTTTATTATGCAAAATTCTACGGTATTTAAAAGGACATTTTAAAATTTAAGTATTTTGAACCCTCAAATTAGTACTACGGGTACAAGTCAGACTACGGGTTTTGTGAAGAATATAGTCCATAGTATGTGGTAAATACTAAGCAAATTGAAAACTTCACTAAGCGGAAATGATAAAATAAGTTTATAGTTGACAAATTATTTTATTCTTTCGTATATTCTTCCTTAAGCTCAATACATTTTTTCCAGCGGTTTTCAAATTAATTTATTCTATCTCTGAAGTGATTTTCTGCAAGTCCTTCAAAATACTCATATACGACTGCTATAACTTCTTCATTTGATGAAAATCGGCTGCTGCGTAGGAATTTTTTGATAATTGGGAACTGATGAAAGCCAGAGGGGGTCAGATCTGGAGAATATGGTGGATGCTCCAACAATTCATAGTGTAACTCCTTCAATTTGACCATTGCAAGAGCAGTTCTGTGATCCGGTGCATTGTTTTGATGAAAATTATTTTTTTCTTCGCTAAACCAGGTCTTTTCTCACGCATTTTTGTTTTTATTCTTTCGAAAAAGATTCAAATGTTGGTTGGAAAGTTTTATTTGAAGTCATTTTTAATCAGAATTTTACAAATGCGGCACCCATCTTGCGTATAGCTTTCTCAAGCCCATTCCTTTTTCAAAATATGAAACACCCGTTCAGTTGAGATGTCCATGGCCTTAGCAATTTCACTCAAAGTCAATTATCTGTCATATCATGTATAGAATTAATTATTTGCTGCAGTAGTTGCACTTATTGGACGTTCAGAACGAGGACCATCATCCAGGCTTGTACGACCACATTGAAACTCACCTGCCCCCATTTACAAATCATTGTTTTTGAAGGAACAGAGCAGAATCCCCTAATACATTTACCAGTTTACTATGAATTTCCATTGCCTTTAAACCTTTTTTTATAAAGAATTTGAACACTGCACCATTTTCAATATTTTCTATTTTAAAAAATAACACTGATACGTTTACGTTCACCAGCTGTTTTTGCACGAATGAATTGACGAATTAACTTGAAACTTCACATATATTCATATGAAGGATGGGATTATAGTAGATTATATAGTTCTTTTGCTGCTCTGTAGGTACTGGTCTATATATCGCTACGAAAACTTTCAATTAGCCTTGTATAGTTAAATATTAAAAAGGAAGCAACATGTTATATGACGTCTAGTCTGCTAATAGCCCAGATCTGAACCCGTTGTATTATTATGCATGGGGGGTTGTTGAAAGGGTCACCAAATCAGACACACCAAAATATCAATAAATTGTGTAAAAAAAAGTTTTTTGTCGTGATCTTGGCGACGCACCTTGTGGAGTCTAAGGGATTTTTCTTCGAAATGTTTTCTTATCTATCTTACCGTACAATCATCTGAACAGGAAGCAATAACATTGTCATTAAACGGATTCCATTTTATGTCAAGAATGGGTCCCGAATGTCCGGTCACCTTGCTAGCATTAAAGTCGAGCCGACCAGTCTAAATAATTTTAAAAAACAACACGTTTTAATATGGTACAAGATAAGAAAGAGTACTGATAACTTACACAAGTTATGGGAATGACGATAAAGGCACCCCCTCCGGCCACTTCCGTGACCACAGCCAAAAATTTCGGATTCACCGCACAAAATTGGGAATCGTGGGCGTTCTTCGTAATCTGGATGTTTTCGTAACATTTTTCCCTCTTGGCTGGTTCGCCATATACATGGCGAAATTTTGAGCTTCGTACCCCTTTAAACCATATCTAAAACAGTAATCAGAGAATGTTTATTTACATTAAAGAAAGTTTATGATCAGTCATAATTAAAAAAAAATCATTTCTAATTTTTTTTACAGTTTTCGTGGAACTATCTCGTTTTGAATATTACCTAACAGGTAATTTGATTATCTATTAATTTCTTTATTTATATAATGCGACTGTAATGTCATAATAATGTTATAACTTGAAAATAAATGCTTCAAATAACGATTTAAAAATATTACTAACTATCTGCCCGAACAGACTTCGTTCTGTCAAAAGTTAATAGTAAAAATTAAATAAGTATTCCCGAGTGATCACGTTATTTATGTCTCAACAATAAACGAAGATTATTTACAAAAATAAGTTTTCTATCTCGTAGACTGCAATACTTTATAAACTTGATGATATTCATTCTAATGCTTTATGGTATACAATTTTTTGTTTGTTGTTCATGAGAGAAGCATGGGTTTTCAAGATTAACGCCGCAAATATTTATAAACTGTCCTTGTGATTTATTTATGGTCATTGCGAAAGCAAGCTGCACTGGAAATTGCAGTCGTTTAAATTCAAATGGTACGTCAGTTGGTATCATTGGGATGCGGGGTATCAACACTTCTTCTGCCTTAGTAGAATTGTTGCTTCGATTACATTGTTAAGTAAATTTTTCACTGATGGCCGTGTGCCGTTACAAAGACGCGATGGGTTAATATTTCGTAACATTAGGACTACCGATCCTACTTTCAATTAAAGATTATGGGGTGGCAATTCTGGCAAATCCAACGAGTTTAAAAATTCTGGTGGATAGTTGACGACATCATCTTGATTAGTTGCGCAATCAACTGATTTGTATGTCTTTAATTCACCGGCAATTTCATTTTGAATTTTGAAGTTTATTTCATTTAGATCCGTCTTTTTGACAGCTAATATAGCACGTTCGCTCAACCAAAAATGATCTTTGTAATTTTGAACGACGTTTGGGAACACCTTTTGTATGAGTTCGGTTGTTTCAGTCAACTGACAAAAATCGAAAGGAAATGTAATGCAGCCAGTCAAATCATCAACAGGGATTTTACCCATTACCATTACCAAGGTCAATTGAGTTGTTTAGAAAATATTTCTCCAGATCGACCATTTTGTAATTCAACACGCATATTCTTACTACGTATAGTTGACGTATTTCCACAAAATGGAGGACTTTAAACATGCATTGAGTTCATCCGCTGACGTTGACCCTGGAATCACTGGTAATGTTTGACGGAAATCTCCTGCTAATAAAATCATCGCTTCGCCAAATCGGTTTTGATTGTTTCGCAGATCTTTCATAGTTTTGTCTAATGCCTCCAAAGACTTTTTATGTGCCATCGTACATTCATCCCACACTATCAACTTACATTGCTGCAAAACCTTTGTTTTTTAAACCTTTGAGTTTTATTGCTTTGAATATTCAATGGTAATTTTAGCGCTGAATGGGCTGTTCGACCGCCTTTCAATAATGTGGCTGCGATACCAGATGAAGCAAGTGCGAGTGCAATTTCATTTTGTGAGCGAATTGTTGCTAAAATCAATGAAATCAAAAAAGTCTTTCCTGTACCACCTGGAGCGTCCAAAAAGTAAATTCCCCCAGTTCCATCATTTACAACTTTCATAAGTGAATTAAAGACATATTTTTGTTGTTGGTTCTACAGCGGAACATTTATTCTAACTGATTCCCTTAAAGCATCGAGATCATACTGTTTTTCATGTCGCAGCTCTTGATTAAAAGCCTCGTGCATTGGGCGATTAGGCACGGCCATGCTTAATTGAGATAATACTTTATTTGACATCATCAAGCACATGTCTTCAACGCAAGATATTGTCACACATATCATCTTTGTATTTGATCCATAAATCAATTGGTTTTGACGGGAAGCATGTCGATATAATTATAGAAAACAATGTTCGTATTTGCTGAGGTTTTGAAGAAATTACAGCATCGCTTAAGGTTTGATCCCAATGAGAATAATTTTCTAACAGTTGCAAACGCTGACAGGCTTCTTTGTAAGAGCCACCTAATTCACCATTTACAGTTCGTAAATATTGGAATGATGTTGGGCCCCGAACATTGACTAACAGTAATCGCAAATAGAAACACTCTTTATTGGTTGGATGGACTGAATAAATTAGACCAATGGCATCAGTGGAATATACATTGCGGTAGCCTGGAACTGGACTTCCTTGTTTCCGTCGTTGACATTTTTTTGAAGAGTGATTCCAAGTATAATATTTTGGCATTTCTGAGTATAGCAGTGTTCGGGCAAAATTATCATTCTGCCACATATCAAAAAAACTGGCCAAGGTTGTAGATGGTGGTTGAATAACTCGTTGTAGTACATTCTGTGCAGTAAAATATACTCTTTGACCATTTTCTAAGTGGACGGCTAAGTGAACTACAGTGGGGTATCTTTCATGAATGGGAAAAGAAAAAATGCGCCAAATTGCTTCATTACTGCTAACAACGGCCTATTTCGAGCTCTGATGGAGGAAAAACAATAATAAGCAACCAATATAAATAGTACCAAAAAATAAACGGTTAAATAAGCAATAAGGTTAAAGCAAATTAGTACCTCGATAAGTGTGCCACACAAGCTCCCCCCTAAAAAAAAAAAAAAAAAAAACCGTCGTTCCAGTACATGTCTATACCTCTGTTCGTATTGTATACTAACTGCACAAGGTTTCATTCAAGGTTATACTTAACCTTACCATTATAAATATTCCGAATCGCCAGGAGCACAGCTCGATCATCTGGTGGTTCCCTCAAATGAGCTGGCAAATTGCTTAACAGCAGAGCCATAAACCGAAAAGAAGAAGAAGATAGACTAATGACGTCGATGACGTTTTGGAAGTTAAACATTTGTCATTAAAAGCCAGTTCGTTATTGTGCCAGCTGTCATTGTGCAAAAAAAAAGTTTTTCATAGCTGTGGATATGTCGAATTATATACTAGAAAAAGGCGTTTTGGAAGAAACTTTAACAACCCTCTTTTATTTGAAGAAAACGGTTGCTGAAAGTTATCGATTATTGATTGAAGCTTATGGTGAACATGTTCTAACCCAAAAAAACTTGTAAACGACGGTTTAAACGCTTTAAAAGTGGCGATTTTAATATAAAAGACAAGGAGCGTCCAGGACAATCGAAAAAGTTTGAAGATGCAGATTTGCAAGCATTATTGGATTAAGACACAACTCATATGTTGAAACAATTTGCAAAAGCACTGAATTTTGCCCAATCCACCATTTTTGGACAGATCCAGAAGGAAGGTAGAGAAGTTCCATGTGAATGGAAGGAAAGGAACATTAAAAGGCGAAAAACTACTTTGCTTTGCGAAAATTTTGCTTGCCAGACAGAAAAGGTTTTTTTTTGCATCGAGTTGTGCCAGGTAATGAAAAGTGAATCTAGTTTGACAACACAAAGCACAAAAATCATAGGTAGACCCAGGCCAGCCTTCAACATTATAACCAGTGTTCATTATACATCTAAAGAAGGCTTTGCTGTGTATTTGGTGGGATAGTAGGGTAGTTGAGGAGCTTCCTTTTTGGGGAACATGACCACAATATAGATATTAATAATTTAAGACTGGTTAAAAGTGTAAATAGGGCTTTGGATGTATATGAAAGCATTCAAATACACAAATGCAAAGAAAATCACGAACCGGGATAAAGGACCTATTCAATTCAGTCAACTTTTTCAATTATCAATGAAACGCTCAGTAAACTTTATGGTTCAGGATTTTTACACGCTTCATCAGGTAGAGTTATCATATAAATAGAACATAGTTTAGTTTTAGAATTAGATTAAATCATCTCCTAATGATGCTAACATGGTTAGGGAAACGTACGTCGAAAAGTTTACAAAAGTAATTTTGTGTTTAGTCGTAAATCTCTTCAAGTTTAAAAAAACTAATTTATCAATACACCCTCGTAATTTTTTTCTGAAAGTAAGCGTTTTTTTTAAAACAAAACTGAGTTTATGTCGTGCTGGTGAACATTGGATTAATCTATATAGATCAATTAGTTTAAACATAAAACACTTACAAAATATTGTTCATTCTTTAAATAAAAAAATAAATATATTAACGTATCTTTAAACGAGTTAAGCTAAAAGTTACGATGATAACTACTTAAAATGATTATGATCGAAGAACGAACGTATTCATATACAGTAATCGATAAAAGTTTATAGAAATATGCATTTATATAATTTCAAAGTTAAAGTTATTGTTATTTTAATAATAAATACATGTTCTTATTTCTGACTATAAACCAGTGACGGCTCGTGGGTTTTTAAAGTGAGAATTTTATATTTTCAACCAAAAAATGTTTAAAAGATTGTTCGTTTTGTACAGATATTGATAAGACCCTATATTACCTTATCTTTTAGTGACATTACGAATGATTTTGAAAACAGGAGACATTTTTTATAAATAAATAAAATCGATAAATTATTGTTAACACACAAAGCGCTATAATAAACGCATAGCTACAGACTTAATACCCCGTAATAAACATTAATATAATAAAGTCGGTGTTAACTATGAGATCATCTTTATTAAAAATAACATTCTAAATATGTAAGAACGTTCCTCGTGTCACATACAAATTAGAATCAATTAAGAATTTAACATTGTTTTCTTGATACTGTTCACTGTGAAAAAAATGTTTACACTCCAGTTGAAAAACTTCGAAACTCTTAAGAGTATTAAGGGGTAACATCACTGTAATAAGCTAAAAAAGGCTTTACTAATATTGTTTTTGATGGACGAAAAGGAAATAAGATAATAATATTTAAGGAAGTTATTAGGTATATATTTAAGTATAATACAAAAAAAATTGGACACTGGAGCCATTCTCGCGAGGCATATCGAATTTAAGGCACTCTTCGGAGCTCCATATTTTCTTGCTTATTTTTGTCTACAAACGATGCTAATAAATGTGGGTATAGTTAATTTTTTGTAGTATCAATAATTATGCCATAAAAACAATAGATAGTGTTCAAGGTAGTAAATATTGGTAATAATACGAAAAATATGAATGAAATTAGTGCTAAATTGTTTGTAGTTTGTCGTAGCCATAAGAATTTTTTACTCTATTCATGAAAATAAATATCGGATAAAATTGAAAATAACGAAGTTGTTGGAAAAAAAGACTCTAAGCCAGAAACTACAAACGATGTAAATGTTTGTAGTAATACGCTGTTAAACTCTTGTTATAACTGCAAACAAAAGAATCATCTGATCAAAAACTGATTATGATTAAAAATGTTGAAGCCTAAAAGAAACTAAACCAATTGTAACTCCTTGAACTAGTATATATATATATATATATATATATATATATATATATATATATATATATATATATATATATATATATATATATATATATATATATATATATATATATATATATATCCAGTATACCTCGCCTAAGGTACTGGACGGGTCACGGGTGGTGGATAGTGAAAGTTACGTTAGATATTAATGGACATCTTCCAATATCTCAAAATAAGCAGCCCCGAACCAAGGCAAAAAAAAAACTAAATCCACTTAGCGTCTGACTTGTTCACCAGTGGTGCGGCTGATATTTAAATTCTGGAACTAACCCCTCCAGTCTTAACCTCTGAACCGTCATGGTTCAAACTCTTTAATTCAAAGTACAAGATGAAGCGTTCTAGTAATTACAAAATTACCCCAGGAGGTAGACAATCCTCTGCCAGCTTTGCTGGTACAACCGAACTTTCGGATTCTGGGGCGTCCGGGCTTAAACGCAAACTCTTTCAGAGGGAGTCGGAGACCTCTGGCCGACGTCTGAAACCGAAAACAAAAACTTTCTTTGAAACGGTTAATATCAATTCTCTCCCGCGTCCAGGAAAACTGCACGAATTGTGGCGAACATTAAATCAGCAAAAAATCCAAATTTTAGGTTTGCAAGAAACCAGATTGACAGATGATAACACCTTGGAATTCGACAACTATAGACTTTTTAAAAGTAAACCGGACAAAAGAATACTCAAAAATACACCACATCTCGGTGTTGCTTTCGCTATCTCAAGAAACATTCTTGGTTATATAACAAATGTCCAACCAGTAAATAATCAACTTATGACACTATCCCTCAAGTGTGCTAACAAAAACTATACATTTATCAATGCACACCTCCCAGTTAACGAAGAAAATAAATCTAATCCTGAAAAAGGAAATAAGTCCTGGGAAATTCTGGAAAAGACTATCTCTAAAATTCCTTTTAACCAGGTAAAACGTTCAACTAGGGAAAGAAAAAAAGTACAGGAAAACAGTCGGCAGTTTTCCCGCTCATAAATGGACTAACCATATTGGTAGAAGAAAATAACAAAGCAAACGACCTGGAGGTGCCCAAACACGCACATGGGTGAATTTCAAATTGTCCATGTTGCCATTTCGTACCCCAATTATAAAGAGATTTTGAATGTTCAAGTCAGGAAAGGAGCAAACATAGACACGGATCATTACTTGACTAGAATCAGACCTCGAAAACTTATTCAAAAGAGACTGCTAATACCAAAGTTCGACCCAACGAAAATAAAACAAGCCCTAACAGAAGAGTTTGATAAACAACCAGCAGAGAACTGGCAAGAATTGAAACAAAAATTTATTAAAACAGCCTTAAAGTTGGCCCCTTTACAAAAACGTAGAAAACATCCGTGGTGGAATGAAGTTTGCGAGCAAGCGGTATTAAGCCGAAGTAAAGCATTCAAAGACTGGAACAGTCAAAAAACAGCAATAAATTATAACATCTTTTTGGAAGTAAGAAAAGAAACATCGAAGCTAATTAGATAAACTAAAAAAAAATATGAAAACAATCAACTTAATGAAATAGAAAAAGATTTCCAAAAAAATAGCACACGGAACTTTTACAAAACATTTAAAACTAAATTAACAGGCTATCAACCCCAAAGTCTTTGCTTCCAAAAGGAAAACGGACAATTAGCTCTAAATAACCAAGGCAATTGCAAAGAACTTGCGAAATATTTTGAACAAATACTAAACTGTCCTGAGCCTTTAAACAAATTACCAATACTAAACCCTAAACAAACAAACCCAGATTCATTACCACTGAATGAAGATGAAATATTTAGGCAAATCAAGCGGTTTAAAAATAACAAATTTTCTGGTGAAGATGGAATCATTGCTGAACTTTTGAAATCCGCTGGTCCAGGTACAATCAAGGATATAACCAAAATTCTACAAGAAGTTTGGCGAACCGAACGGATTCCGGAAGATTAGAAAGATGCTCTAATACATCCACTACACAAGAAAGGAGACAGAACGGATGTAAACAACTATAGAGGGATATCTCTTCTCCCAGTTTGTTACAAGATTCTATCGGATGGCTTATACATGGAGTTTTTTGACTTCTTTGGATTGCGTCCAATGAGACAACAGTAGTCAGTAGTTATACACGCCTAAGCGTTGGGTTCCACAATCTCATGTGGAACCGTCAACAACCTGCGTCTCCGCCAACGAGTATTGGTTAGTTGCTTGACCGGGATGATGGCCTACCGATCCCTTATATTGGAGGTCACATGTTTCGTCTGTTGGTGGTTAGACTCATCAACGTATCGACATATGCTCTCTCGCCAAGAATAGGGAGTCTCCCTCCACAATCAAACAACCCATAGTTTTGTCGACTTATCAGCGGATGGCTTATACATGGAGTTGTGGGCTTAATTCGCTATCAAATCTATGAAATGTATGAAACAAATGAGCAGATTTACGTGATAATATTGTATTTTTATCTAATTTTATTGAACTATTTCAGAACAAACGGTTAATCTTGAAAGTATTCAAGAAAAAACTAAAGAACGAAAGAAACTTCGCTTGATACATTTCTAAAAGAAAGAAATTGGTTTCAAATGGAGTAAATATAATCCACTTAAGGGCCTGATGGAACTTCCAGATATTGCCTTTAAACGAATCCAATTTTTGAAGATATATCAAAATATCAAAGACGAATCTCTGTTTGATTTTATTTATTTAGATGAAACATAGATGGAATATATATATTTATATATCATCATCATCAGCCTGTATCGATCCACTGCAGGATGAAGGCCTCTTCAGCATGCTTCCAACTTTCACGGTCCTGGGCTTTCCTCTGCCACTCAGGTCCAATATACTTAACGATGTCATCAATCCATTGTGCTTTCGGTCTTCTTCGCGGACGTTTGCGATCAAGCGGTATCCACTCCAAGATTCCCTTGGTCCATCTGTCGTCCCATCGCCTCGCTATATGGCCTGCCCATCTCCATTTCAATTGCTTTACTCTTCCAATGATGTCACAGACTTTTGTTTGTTCCCTGATCTATGTGTAGGGCTTTCTGTCTCGTCTTGTAATTCCAAGCATACATCTTTCCATTCCCCTCTGGGCCACCCGAAGTTTTTGAATTGATTGCGATGTGAGTGTCTAGGTTTCACTTCCGTATGTCATAACGGGTAGAACGCACTGATCAAAGACTTTTCTTTTCAGGCAAAGTGGGAGTCTGCTCTTAAACACTATGTTGAGCCTACCAAATGCCTGCCAGCCACATTTAAGACGCCGTTCCACCTCTCGGGCGGTATTCCCCTCCATTGAAATCCTCTGCCCAAGATATATAAAGCTGCCCACAATCTCCAAATCCCTTCCCAAAACTGAAATTCTTCTGTCCTGAGCGAAGTTATTGAACATAACCTGACTCTTTTTCAGGTTTATTTTCAAGCCAAATGGTTCGCCAGCCCTTTGCAGTTCTTGTATGCGTCTTTGCAGCTCCTCTGGGTCTTGTGAAATGAGAATAATATCATCTGCAAATCTAAGATGGTTTAAGTTTGCACCTTTGATCTTTACACCATCCTGTTCCCAATCCAGTTTACGGAATACTTCTTCAAGGCCAGCCGAGAAAAGAATAGGCGATATTGCGTCACCCTTGATATATGTATATATATATATATATATATATATATATATATATATATATATATATATATATATATATATATATATATATATATATATATATATATATATATATAAGCGAGCACAACGACCCTTGCACGTCAGTTCGACTCTTCAATCGAAGCGGACAACACTTGAAAATGTCTAATGAGATTTTGGTAAAATATCATGATTCTTCACAGAATCAACGGATCGACACCCGGAATGATTTAGTTCAAGAAGCTACAAACTGTGTAATTTCTTAGACTTTAACCTTTTTAATCATAATCATTTTTTGATTATTTTGTTTGCAGTTATAACAAGAGAAAATTCTTGTGACTACAATAAACTACAAACAATTTAGCGCTAATTTCATTTCTATTTTTCGTATTATTATCAATATTTACTGCCTTGAACAATATCTATTGTTTTTCCTGCATAATTACTTACACTACAAAAAAATTAACTATACTATATTTATTAGCACCAACTGTAGGAAAAAATAAGCAAAAAAATCGAGTATTCTTTAATGCGGGTTGCAGCGTGATGGAGCTGCTCTGCGGCACGAAGCGTAACTACTGCAAATTCACTTAATGTACATATTTATAGCTAGTGAAATACTTGAAAATATTGATTTTTGTGAGATTAGCGGGTATCTAAATAAAAAACTTTAAATTTTCAAAAAAAAAGGGCAATTATTTGTTAATAAATATTGTTTAAATTAACATATCGAAAATTCCGTAAGTAATTCACTTCAAAATGTTATTTTAAAGATATTTTTAAAAATTCGCATAAAATAATGAAAATTGTCGAGAGTTATTCGTTATTGAGTTATTCAAAGTGAATTGATCGATGCACTGTTGAGATAATTCGCATCGAAAGACGTAGTAAATCATCGCACATAAATGCTCACGAGTTAATTCCATTTTTTGATTAAGATGAAAGTTTCAAGTCACTAAACAGTACGTATACAGTCAAAAATGTCAAACTTTACGATGCACATTCTGTCAAAAAAGTACCGGGAATTGGCCAATAAAACACAAAATGTTTATTATTTTTCCAAAGTTATTGTATTGCCTTGAAAGTAAACCTCTTCCGAAATAATACACTTGTGACAACGAATAATCCAATTGTCAAAACAATTTTTAAATGCATTTTCCCGAATCGACTTCAGTTCTCGCCGTGAATTGACTTCTATGTCTTCTATCGACTGCAAACGGGTGACTCGAAGTGGTGATTTGAGTTTTGGAAAGAGAAAGAAGTCACCCGGAGCCATATCAGGTGAATACGGTGGTTGTTCGATGGTGTTTGTTGAGTTTTTGGCCAGAAATTCGTTCACAATGATAGCTTTGTGAAATGGTGCGTTGTCGTAATGCAAAAGCAAGAGTTCTTCATGTATTACTGACGCACCTTGTATACCACAGTATTGTAAAGAAAAAAGAAGAAGAAAAACAAGCAAACTGTGTTTAAAATAAGTAAAAAAACAAATTCATTTTACCATAATTTGATTTCACCATTCGTATTATTCACTTTCTCAGTAAAAGTTGAACCATTGAACCGAAAAGGTAATAACTCACTAAAGCCTAATACAAAACGCTTTCTTTTTATCGCCCGACAAGAATTAAATTACAATCAGATAAAACAGTTGCTCGATTACAAATTTAGCATGGCTTATACGAAAGAATTAACGTAAAAAAATATTTTTGCAAATCGATATGTCAGCTTTTATCAGTAACGAAATAAGGGATTATATTTTGCAATAAATCAAAATCAAATTATCGGGTAACTAAACAAATATTGCGCTTTCAATTACTGCACATAAAACAAACGTAAAAATTTTCAGAAAATAGTTTAATAAATTCCCAATCACAGAGATAAATTGTGAAAAAATCAAATTAACTTTTGGATTGTTTTGGTTTTCCCCGGTAGATGGCGTTAGTTGGATTTTATATTTGTATAGTTAATCGAAATATCAAAATTGTTTGATAATTGGTGTGTGAATTAGCATTCAATAAAACATTACGTTGAATAATTGCTTTTTTTTGGAGTTGGCTTAATAATGAAAAATTAAAATGGGCATTTCTATAGAGCCTGTTAAAGGTCTGAATTCATCGAAAACTACCACTGATATTTGTCTGAAAAATAAAGTCTTCGATCAGTGTGTCCTGCCCGCTATGACATACGGAAGTGAGACCTGGACACTCACATCACAGTCAGTTCAAAAACTTCGAGTAGCACAGAGGGGAATGGAAAGATGTATGCTTGGCATTACTAGATAGAAAGACCTGCACATGGATCAGAGAACAAACGAAAGTAAATGACATCATTGGAAGAATAAAGCAATTGAAATGGAAGTGGGCAGGCCATGTAACGAGGCGATGGGACGAAAGATGGACCAGGGCGGTCCTGGACTGGATACCGCTTGATCGCAAACCACGGAGAAGACCGAAAACAAGATGGACTGATGATACTATTAAGTATATTAGACCCGAATGGCAAAGGAAAGCTCAGGCCGCGAGAGTTGGAAGTATGCTGAAGAGTCCTTTATCCTGCAGTGGATTGATACGGGTTGATGATGATGATGTTCTACAAATTTATTCATCTACTACGTCGTTTTTGCAAATATTGATGATATATATATATATATATATAGGGTTGATGATATATATATATATATATATATATATATATATATATATATATATATATATATATATATATATATATATATATATATATATATATATATATATATATATATATATATATATATATATATATATATATATATATATATATATATATATATATATATATATATATATATATATATACTTTCAATATTTGAGTACACCCACTGTCACTGTAGTAAATCATATCCCAATAAAAGCGTACATAGATAATGTAACATCAATAGGAAATATCTAGTAACAAATTTACATCTTCTGGATAAGGAGACATAAAGATTTGGCATGGAAATAAATTAAGGAAATTATTGATGATTGATTTGTCCGTTACTTTGTTATAGTTAATAATAGTCAATAAAACAATTTCATACTTTGTTATATATTACTTTTATTCATTTATTTATTAAATAAAAGTGATAGATAATACAAGTATAAAATTGTTTTATTCGAAAATTAAGAAAAAAAATATACGAAACGAAACCAATAGAAAGAGCTATAGAAGAAAGACAACTAAGCTAGCTAGGACACATCCACAGAATGAATGAACGGAGAGAGATTGGCAAAACAGATCTATGAAGCGAAAACACGAGAACAAAATAAAGTTGGATGTCCAAGACTGAGGTGGGAAGAACAAGTTCGACAAGCAGCAGAAAAACGAGGAATTCATTGGAATGAGGTACACGTACTGATGGAGGGTAAAAATTCATGAAATACTGTTGAAATTAATGAAAAAAATATATAAGGTAATAGAATGTGTATAGATATGAGTGTACAAAGAATATTTTTTTTAGTGTATATTTTTCTGTATTTTTCCTTAATTATCCTTGCACAGCAGCACTCATATCGCCTAACATGACAATGTCAGATGTATTCATGAAACTGAAATCACACAGTTAACATTAGGTACTTACACAAAATACAATGTTTTTAAAAAACCGTCTTCACTGAACTCACCAGAAATGTTGAATGAAACTTACGCAAACATGTGAACAGGAAGGAGGCATACGTCTCACCCTGCGGTATGATGCATGCAATAACGCAAATGGAAAGGCACGTTGAACGGAAATATTGAACAGATGTGGACATACCAATAGGTTGTCAAGTTATTTCAGCGAGACCCTACGAAACTTATCGTTTAACTGAGAGACCATCAGCTGTATCAAGAAGAGAAAAAAAGACTCAATCTGAGAATGGTATCAAATTCCTGTAAAAAATCAATGGGATCGGCCTGATAGTTTTTCCTTTTCCCGAGATGATGGATCATTGATTCCATCATAACTGGAATGAAGAAAACATTATATCGCTGTGGCAAATGGGAGGAGAAAGTGTCATGCCTTAATGTTTACGAGTTAACTCTCAAAAATATATCGAAAGAAGTTATCTTATAATTACATGTGTTTTCTTCGCAAGTGTCTTTCCAGATTTGAATATCATTGAAAATGCCTATGGGATGACAAAACCAGTTTATTGTGAATTAAATCAATTTACAAATGTGGAAGATTTGAAACATGCTATTATTCAAGCCTCATAGGAAGCGAAGAAATCCCATAATAAACGATAAAACAACTGTATAATTTATTACGAAGAAGAATTTTTGGTTTAATAATACTGATCTACAAAAATTTTATTTTTGTTTCCATCACTTCACGAGTCAAAATTTCTGTTATATTATTAGTTTCTGTTATGTAATAGGTGGAAGGATTGTATCTTAACGGGTTAAGACAAAACTGTATATTTTAACTAGATATACCAGCATTGATTCCAAATTAAATCAGCTCCCGATGATGCTAACATGGTTAGCGAAACGTGCGTACAGAAGTTTAAAAAAGTGATTTGGTGTTTAGTGGTGAATCTCTTCGAGTTTAGTGTTTTACACCGAAGGTTCCAATAGAATAGAGCAATAAAAGTCAATTTGATTTTTTTTGTATGACACTTGGGTGTTGGGTACGAAGAGAATCATGTGGTGGTTTCATGAGTTCCTTTTCTTTTGGCCTGCCTTTTGTGAGTTTCGGAGCATCCCCACAAACACACCAGCAGTAATCTGTCAGCATTGCTTCATTCAAACGGGCATGATATCTTTGTTCCATCGCAGAAATATCCTGATGGAATCTTTTTTCATGTTCATCACTCAGAGCTTCACAACTAGGAGAGAAATATCAGGGTGATGGGATGTGTAAGGGTTATTGGGTTCTTCTTCCACACTCTCTGTATTTTCTATTTTAAGCTCATAATTGTGGGGTAAAGTAAGAACTGGTAAACTATCTAAATGTGGAATAGGTCCAATAGTCGATGGAAGATTCGAATACTGAATTGACAATTCTGCCTTTAAAGGTGGAGTAAAGCAGAAATAACAGCCAATTGTGGTTTGCAGGCTACAGCCAAACCATAGGCATAGCAAAAGGCAGATCGTTTTTTTATTTTTCAGCCATTATCGTAATATAACGAAACAAGAGTTGCAATATATAAGTGCAGCCCATGACATCCTGACCTTTATACCAAAATAATGGTGATAGGCAGTCTTCACAATAGGCGCTAGATTGAGTTACTGTTGCCAAAATGTTATTTCACCACAAATGTAACAACAATTATTTACTAAATTCACGCATTTAATTTTGACTTTAGAAATTTTACACTTAAAAACCAGAAATTTTGCACTAATTACAATAAATAATATGAAATTCACAGTAATTATATTTATAACCTATAAACAGTTCTTCTTCTTCCTTTTAACTTGGCTTTTGCTTCAGACAGAGAGCAATTAGCCAGCGCATTAGGAGTGGCGAAAGTAAGGTCTGGCTCGAAGCCATAACTTCGCCATTGAATTATACCTTTTAGAACGTATTAAAAGTATTGGGATCGAATACCACTGGAAGCATCCGGCTTTATCCGGTCTGGTTACCGGCGTGATGATGGGTCAAATCATTTCATTCAAATCACTCAAAAATTTTACAATTCAGCGGGTGGAATGTAAATGCAAGAATCAGCTATTTTTGGGCCCGAAACATTTACATTGTTGGTCAGTGTGATTGGTGGTGCCAAAGCCACAAAATATTAAAACGTCGAGAAATAGATAAATTTGGGTCTTCAGCCACACTTTCACAGCATCGATATTTTCGAGCGAGCTTTACGATGATGCACATGTCTTCAAAACATTCATAACAGACCCAGTATTTTCAAATTTCTTGACTGTGTTGGAATTGTGCGCTCAGGACGATTATGGCGATCACATTCTGCTCGTAAGGCGCGAAACGTGGCTACGGCAGAATCACCATTTTTGTAAAAAAATTTAGCAACTCTAACGAGTTGTTTGGTGGCTAAAAGGATGATAAACCTTAAACTAAAAAAATCACACTTTGAATAAAATTTAAGTTTGACAGTTAAATACACGGCTGTATTTATCGAACCATGAAATGGATAGACTTAACTTGACAACTTAAGATGAGTAAAAGTGCATTTTAGAGCAATTTTCATATTAATATATCATTTTGAGAAGTTTCGAAAAATAATTGTTAACGTGTGCCTAACATTTTGATATCGAGCGAGTGTAACTTAGACCTTTTCGTTCTTGTTGCAAAGTAAATGTTTATTATTGTTACATAGACGGCCATAAATGCACAGATTGTAAAAATCTGCCACAATCAAACTTCAACAAAACTGGTACAACGTTTTCTTTTTAGTTACCTGAAAAATACTGAATCCTTTCTCCCTTACGAAATGACATGTTACTTTCATACAAATTTTTCTCATAATCCATATAATTTAAAACACCGTTAGGAGGGTAAATTATTGCTTAAAATTTATAAAAATTTCACTCAGTTGTTACATAATCCAACCACAGACCGTGACAATCTTCAAACATTTTTTTTGCCTTGATTTTAATCAAAAAGTATACAAATGTGTTCTTGCATGAGATATGACTCATGAAGAGAGAACGCATCTTCCACTAAAACCATGTATTTTTAAACAACTAAATTTTATTTATATACTCACAGTGTCGACAAAAAAAACGACAAGAGTGGTTAAACTTTAATGTTATTAAAATGTTGCAAATGTAAAGAGTTCGAAGGCGATAAAAATTGAAACTTAAGTAAACAGGATGGTATATCCCTTTGCCATTTTTGCCAGTGTTCAATTATATTAACTACTTCAACAGTTTTTTATGCTATTATGTATATACATAATAGCATAAAAACTATTCACGTATTTGGATGGAGATCTAAATTTCGAAGTTTGTTTACAAAAGCATTCCCCTTACTGGCCCTTAACATAGTGTAATGTGTTTAAATATGGTATTTTTTCACCAATTAACTCTAAATTTGTATAAAACAACACCAAAACGATGTGCATAAATTTACTCTTTAATTTTGGTTGACATAATCCCATCCATAATGATGAATCTCACACATTCTTGCATTTTGGGATTTGGGTAAATATTAAACTAAACTAAACTAATAAAAAAACTAGCAAAATTATAATTAAAACATTGTTACAGCAGTATATTATAATGTTTTATCTTAGTTAATATATATCTTAGTTATATATAACAATTATTAATAATAAAAGGCTTGTCAGTTTTCGATGATTCTATCACTAAATTTTTAGAAAATATTTCGCCTATAAATCTTTCTAAAATTACCCATTTATTGATTATATCAAATAATTATATAAAGCTAACAATATAAAAACATATAAACACTTACCTGGTTATTAGTCATTGTCTAAGACTATTCTTTAAAAAGAAAATCATGCAAAACAAAATGAAAAGGCATTCAGGGCAGCTGAATTAAAAACTAAAACAAACAATTTAAAAATAAATAAATAAAATAAAACAACTACTTGTAAAAAATCTTATCTAGTTAAAATTCAATATGCTGTATAAGTGTTATTGTTTTCCTATTAATTCTCATTATATACCACAAATTAAAAAACGTAAGTAATTATTATTAATGTTTGAAAAATGAGATAGTGGTTTTATATATAGACAAAGTCAAATAAAAATTTAATTGGAATCAATACTGTAACTTTCCCAACCTTTCATTTTTCACTGTGTATCATGTTTTTTACATTAACTTACGCCTATTCAACTAAACATACATTTAAACTATTAATAAAATAAGAAAAATACGTGAATATTAACACTTACACGTTTAGTTGGCTTTGTACACGACCTATTATCAATAATACTCAATTGTTTTTGCGGCGAACACTCTTTATCAGATTCGCTAATCATAGTCGGCGACGAAAAAAAAACAGATGTATCAACTTTTAACGTTTCACTTTGGAACTTTATTCTAAAGCTGGCTAGTTCAAATTGATTTTCAATTTTTCGTTAAGCATACGCGCTACACGATTCGAACCAACGGTATGTCTTGTTTTGATTTCTGACGCCATAGGAATCTAATATAGAGGCGGACGTTCAATTGTCACACTTATGGGAAGACAGCTGGAAGGGATACGCTGAAAGAAGTTTTGATACTGGGGTACTGGAAAAAGATAACACATCTTAACCACTGAAAATATTTATTTATAATTATTTTAATATAATGTAAAAAACAAGCAAGCTATAAACTTATATAACCAGCAAAACTAGTGTATTCCTGGTTATATAAGAGGGATATTAATTATATAGTAAGAAATTAGTTTACAACAATTGTTTCATGGGAGAAGTGGCCTTTGGCGTTTTTTAAACAGACTGTTATCTTTTTTTTTATATATAGAGAATACTAAAACACTCACGAACTTTTAACAGGTTTAATAAATAATAAATACTACAGATAGGATCTCATCTATTTATAAAAAAAATATACTCTGAAGTTACTACAGGTCCAAGACTTCGCTCCTGTCCTGACATTGGACTCTATTATTCTCAGGTCGTCTCAGGACTCTCCCTGATGGACACTATACTTCCTCGCTTCTCTCATGAATACTCTCTGTTTCTCTCATGGACCACGACTCACATCTTTCCCTTTCGTTTCATAATGATTTATATTGATTGTTGGTTGCCTATTCTACTTACACTATAATGTAGGGGTATACAATATATAAAAATTATTTACAATAGGATATTCAATCAATATAATTTACCATTTTATATTTAAAATAAGAAAAAGTAAGACTAATTTTATAATGCCGTAATTTTTTTAAGTAATTTCAATATTTTTGTTATTTCGTACTGTGACAAAAAGATAGAGGCATTAAGAAAATAAAAACATTTATACATTTATAAATTTTATACATTTTTACCTTTATTAACACTTTCTAAATCCGCCATTGGCCCGAATTACTTAAAAAATGTTTCCATCAATCGTTTCAAACAAGGACTGGAACTGCTTTTGGCCAATTTCATCGCACTCTTTAAATTACACTTTTTAGTTCTTCTTTTGTTTGGAACTGTTTTCAATTGTTGAAAACCTTTCTTGATAGAAGGCTCCAAATATTTATTACCCCCATCATGTCCAAGTCTGGAGAACGGACTGGCCATCTCAAACATCTATATTTTTGGTTTGACTTTAGGCGAGCGCTAAAGCGGTAACCGAGTGCAATTCGCAACCAATTATGTACAAATTTTGGACGCATTTCACGCTGCTCGAAACAGGACAAAAAACTGTGCGTTCCCAAAAAAATATTGCTGCTGTTCCTGGCAGTGCTGATAAAAATCGAAATTTATCAATTTGTAACCATTTTCAGGAAGTTAATTCGACTACCTGGAAAATTTTTCATAAAGATCTTGGTCTGGTGCCTTACAAGATCTTAATAATCGACGAGAATTAATTAATATATACTTCATAAAAAATTAAATAACCGTTATTTCTATTCCCAAATTTTCGTTTCGGTAGGCAACCATCAATTTGGATTAGGTAACGGAAAGTGGACGAACACAAGACAACACAAAAAGAGGGGTGTCGTTGCATTTCGCCTTATTAAATCTGTTAAATGTTCGTAAAAGTGTTTTAGTGATCTCTAATTGAAATTTAGCTCGGTATCTATACTTTCCGTTAATGATCGTACAACCTTATGAGTTTGGTATCTTGACATTAGATGACATTATATAGAATTGTTTTCTAATTTTAATAAAAGGTCTTTGTAATTCCGTTAATAATATCATAGTTATCTGTACTATCCAGTTCCCTACAAGTGACGGATGAAATTTTTTCTGACCTAAGTATAAATAGCACAGTATGCGTCCGATGCATTGGTTGCATAACTGTCCGTTGGATGACAGTAACTGATATTTAAAATTTCGACCCAGAGACCAATGGAAACTTAATAATGAAATACATTTATCGATCATAAAATGGGATGTAATGTAAATTTTCGTATAGGTAATATTTGTTTATGTTATTGAATAGAATATTGACCCATTTATGTATCAGATACATTTCAGATTTGTGGACCTTAATGTAGGCAACCCAAGAAAGTCCTTGAGATATAAGGGATATCTGATTAAAAAAGAAGGTTGTGTATTTTATAGTTATATTATAACTAAAATTGCATAATAAATCATAATATATATTGCATAATAAATGGTCTGCGTAATTGATCTTTCTGGTATAGTTGTAATAAAGAAGAATAAAAGTACATATTAACGGAAATAAAAATAAAGGCATTCGCCATTTTGTCAACAACAATAATTTTTGGTTCAATTTTTCCTGTATTTTTTCGTTTCTTCAGTGACACTCATTAGTTAAAGTATAGGGTTTTCCTGAGGATCGATCCTGATGGTTGTTATCTATGTATCCGGAATAATAAATAAAAACAAATATTCATAATTGAAAATGATTTTATTATATTTTAATTTATTATTTTGCAATGACTATGTTTATGTTTATGGAAGGTTCATTTGAATGGTTTGAATATTTTATTTATTTTAATAGACAAAGTTGCTCGATTTTCTACAGTAATGAGATTCGTCTTTTAGAAGAACATTGTTAATTTTTTCTTTTCCCTTTGACCTATTTTTCCTTCTTCCATCAGGCAGCAAGGCTCCATGTGAATTAAATTTAAAACTTAACCTTTCTCTAATCCCAAGTGTACTGTGGAAATATTCGCTGCAAACAGCGATGCCTACAGATCTTTCAAATCTTCAATATCATTCTCACATACGTTCTTAGAAAAAGAAGTACAGCAGAGAATAAAATAAAGCAAGCAGCAGAAAAGATAGAACTTCAAATTTCCTCTGAAAAGACACAATTCATCACCTGCAATAGACTCAACAGAGAGTCTTTCAATTTAAATATTTGAGTGAAATAATCATGAAAAACGGTTTGGAAAAAAAGCGACCCATAAGCAAAATATTTACAACAAAAAATGCATATTTAAAAACACAAACTGAGACATTACAACACAGTTATTAAGCCAGAATGTCTATATGGCGATGATACGCTCATTTTGAAGAGAAAGAGACATCGAGGAGAGTGAAAAGAAAGAAAGAAAAATCATAAGAAAAATCTTAGGCCCCAAATAAATAGCTCAGCATACCGACTTCGAGAAAACCAAGAAATCAAACAATACACATATATACATAGCGATATGAGAAAAAGAAGACTTAAGTTTTACGGACACGTAAAATGGATCAGTCTGAGTAGGCTAACTAGACAAATAGTCGAATTTTATGAAAATAGGAGTAGAGCTAAAGTAGAAAGAATTAAATGGATTGCTGCAATTAAAGAGGATCTAAGATCAGCAAATATTACACAAAGTGAAATTCAGGATAGAGGCTGTTTCAGACACAAGGTTAACGTTTGGAAGGTTGGCCAGAGAGAAAAATGTAGGAAGATTGGAACAACTTGGTCTGATGAAAGGAAAAAAGCTCATTATTTTACTTTTTCTGCTTTTACATGGTTTACATTTTTGAATATTTGCTTGAAATTATTTTGCACGAAACGTTTGAGTGTCTAAATAAACACAATGGCACACACTTTATAAGACAAGGTAGCAGCTATCTTAATGCTTGGTGAATGCGGAAAGAATTTTCACGCTGTGGAGCGCCTTTTCAATGAGAGGTATCTCGATCGCCGTATATCGAGGACTTATCGGAGAGAGCTTCTTCATAAATTTGAAACAACAAGGAGTGTTAAAGATGCAAAACGATCTGGCAGACCAAACACTTCTAATGACAAATAAATTGACATAATTACAGAAATGTTAGTAAACCCTACTTGTTCTACAAGCTAAGTTACATCTACCTGTGAAGTCAGTCAGTCAGTTGAAGAGGAAGGACGGTGCAAGGGTTGTCGAAAAAAAAAAATTCACCCTTATAAATTAACTTTCAAATGATTTAAAACAAGCCCCAGGTTATTTAAAATCAATTTGCTTTAGTGACGAAAGTACTTTCTACCTCAATGAAAGTGGGAACACTCAAAACGTAAGGTACTCGAGTGATACAAATCCTCAGGTGTTTAGTGAGAAATATACACACTTTCCAAAGAAATTAATGACGAAAGTACTTTCTACCTCAATGAAAGTGTGAACACTCAAAACGTAAGGTACTGGAGTGCATCAGATCCTCAGGTGTTTAGTGAGAAATATACAAACTTTCTAAAGAAATTAATGACGAAAGTACTTTCTACCTCAATGAAAGTGTGAACACTCAAAACGTAAGGTACTGGAGCGATACAAATCCTCAGGTGTTTAGTGAGAAATATACACATTTTCCAAAGAAATTAATGACGAAAGTACTTTCTACCTCAATGAAGGTGTGAACACTCAAAACGTAAGGTACTGGAGTGTTTCAGATCCTCAGATGTTTAGTGAGAAATATACACACTTTCCAAAGAAATTAATGACGAAAGTACTTTCTATCTCAATGAAGGTGAGAACACTCAAAACGTAAGGCACTGGAGTGATACAAATCCTCAGGTGTTTAGTGAGAAATATACACACTTTCCAAAGAAATTAATGACGAAAGTACTTTCTATCTCAATGAAGGTGTGAACACTCAAAACGTAAGGCACTGGAGTGATACAAACCCTCAGGTGTTTAGTGAGAAATATACACACTTTCCAAAGAAATTAATGACGAAAGTACTTTCTACCTCCATGAAAGTGTGAACACTCAAAACGTAAGGTACTGGAGCGATACAAATCCTCAGGTGTTTAGTGAGAAATATACACACTTTCCAAAGAAATTAATGACGAAAGTACTTTCTACCTCAATGAAAGTGTGAACACTCAAAACGTAAGGTACTGGAGTGCATCAGATCCTCAGGTGTTTAGTGAGAAATATACAAACTTTCTAAAGAAATTAATGACGAAAGTACTTTCTACCTCAATGAAAGTGTGAACACTCAAAACGTAAGGTACTGGAGCGATACAAATCCTCAGGTGTTTAGTGAGAAATATACACATTTTCCAAAGAAATTAATGACGAAAGTACTTTCTACCTCAATGAAGGTGTGAACACTCAAAACGTAAGGTACTGGAGTGTTTCAGATCCTCAGATGTTTAGTGAGAAATATACACACTTTCCAAAGAAATTAATGACGAAAGTACTTTCTATCTCAATGAAGGTGTGAACACTCAAAACGTAAGGCACTGGAGTGATACAAATCCTCAGGTGTTTAGTGAGAAATATACACACTTTCCAAAGAAATTAATGACGAAAGTACTTTCTATCTCAATGAAGGTGTGAACACTCAAAACGTAAGGCACTGGAGTGATACAAATCCTCAGGTGTTTAGTGAGAAATATACACACTTTCCAAATAAATTAATGACGAAAGTACTTTCTACCTCCATGAAAGTGTGAACACTCAAAACGTAAGGTACTGGAGCGATACAAATCCTCAGGTGTTAGTGAGAAGTATACACACTTTCCAAAGAAATTAATGACGAAAGTACTTTCTACCTCAATAAAAGTGTGAACACTCAAAATGTAAGGTACTGGAGTGATACAAATCCTCAGGGGTTTAGTGAGAAATATACACACTTTCCAAAGAAATTAATGACGAAAGTACTTTCTACCTCAATGAAAGTGTGAACCCTCAAAACGTAAGGTACTGGAATGATACAAATCCTCAGGTGTTTAGTGAGAAATATACACACTTTCCAAAGGAATTAATGACGAAAGTACTTTCTACCTCAATGAAAGTGTGAACACTCAAAACGTAAGGTACTGGAATGATACAAATCCTCACGTGTTTAGGGAGAAATATACACACTTTCCAAAGAAATTAAATGTCTGGGAAAGTATTCTGGGAAACCACATAGTTGGGCCTATATTTTTGAATGGCAATTTAACCGATAAATCGTACCTGGAGATGTTTGAGACCGCGATTAATGCGCTAATTCTCGAAATTCTGGAAAACAATCCAGATAGATTTGATAACTTTGAAATCACTTTACAACAAGACGGAGCTTCTCTACACTATTGTGCTGCAGTAAGACATTATTTCGATCAGGAATATCGTGGTAGATGGATTGGACGACGAGGTCCGATAGAATGACCGGCTCGGTCACCAGATCTTACATCTGTGGATTTTTTTCTGTGAGGGGTACCTTAAATTTAAAGTCTATGCTACAACACCTGACAGTATTGATGTCTTAAGACAACGAATTGTTGGAGAGTATAGAGCCATTCTCGCTGAAAAATTTAAACGAGTGTGAGTTTTTTTGAGTGCTAGACGAGAGTTTACCAACAGGATGTTTTACTGTCAGGAAGTAGGTGGAGCATATTTTAAACATTTACTGTAAAGGCGGAAAACTAGCTTGAACTTGCGTCACAATGGCACTCTAACGCCATCTATGATGATTGCTTCATCAGTTATCACAACAAAAGGAGTTTATATATATATATATATATATATATATATATATATATATATATATATATATATATATATATATATATATATATATATATATATAATCGATATTTTCTACTAATCTTTAGCGAACACTTGAATATTTTTGCACAATTCTGTCTCGTGTTCTTATTTTATACAGGCAAAAGAAAATTATTAGGAATCAAATTAGTGGTATCCTTCCGAGAATCGAGCGAAGAAAGAAGGAGATAGAGAAGCAATCGAGGCCTGTCTGACAAGAGCGGTAAATCTATAGAAGAATTCCGAAGACAATAAGCGTCCACTTGGGCAAACAGTTATTCAAAGATTGTTTGAATTTCTTCTGTGGTAGGCAGATGTCGAACATGTGCAGTACTACTCGTTGAACCGTTGGACGGCCTAAGAATGACCACCGGTACGACTCCAGATAAAAGCATAGATAATTCCTGTTCAGTTAATAAAATCAAACTGTTATGCAAAATATTTAGCACATAAAAAGAACATCTTATTTTAATATAATTTTAATTTAATTATACAACAAATATAGGAACACATTTTCAAAATCTTTTAACCTTCAGGGGACATTGTGGGGTCATATAGACCCCACTTATTTTTTAAATAGTTGCTACTTGTAAATAAATATATATCTCAGCGCCCTCTTGTGTAAATTGTTGTTAATACATCTGCCAACTGCAGCTCTGGTAGGACTCTTAAATTTCAGTTAGTGTCTAGGCTGCACTGAACCAAAGAACATGTCAGCAAGGCACCAGAGTGCCTTTTAAATAAAAAGTATACAAGTTTGCTCTTGCCATTTTTTTTTTACAAAAATGAAGCCTTTATTGTAAAACACTGGTTATACATTTATGATTCAAAGTATTCAAAGTACTTTCTCCCATCTTTCAGGCAGCATTCGAATCCCGTCTTGAATAAACTCGATCGATCGAAAAATGGGTGATAGTGAGAGGCAGCAATGTCTGGAGAATACAGCGAGTAGGGTAGGAGTTCCCTATTTCAACGTTTCAAAGTATGTTTGAACCACTTTCGCGCATTGTCATGTTGCAAAATCACTTTATGCCCCGATCCCTTATGATTGTTTCAGACGGTTTTAACAGCTCTTAATATACTACATCGAGCTGGTTCCCCAAATACAGAGCACGGTCCTGGACCCATGAATATTCAGTTTGGGAGTCTGCGTGGAGGCGTGGCCTATATATCCCGATGATATTCGACGTTTGGGATTATCGTATAAACCCATTTTTCGCCCCCAGTCACAATGCGATGCAGAAATCAATTTCGTTTTTTACTTTCAAACAACTATTCATAAGCAAATAAACGGCATTCAACATCTCTCGGTTTCAGCTCGTATGTCACCCAATATCTTTGCTTCAGGATCATTTCCAGGTCTTTGAGGCGTTTTGAAATTGCTTGTTGAGTCACTCCAACTGTTCTTGACTCTGACACGAGTCTCTATTAAGCAATGCCTCTAATTCTTCATCTTTCCACCGCTATACCGGTCTTCGACGTGAAAATCACCGCTCTTGAAGCGTTGAAACCACTTACGACACGTTCTTTCACTTATAAGTGTTTCATCATAAGTGCCTGAGAGGATTCGGTGAGCCTCTGTCGCAGATTTTTTCTTATTAAAGAAATAAATTAACACCTGCCATAAATGACGAGAATTTGGTTCATAAACTGACATTTTTTATCGTGAACTTTATGAACTTTATGACGTAAACACAAGCCGACTATTGATGCTATGGGGTTATGTTTACAAGATGCTCAAAGGGCTTGTATGCCATCTACAGGGTGTTAGGTAAACATGCGGTAAAAATTAAAGGGGTTATTCCTTGACTTATTCTAAGAATATTTTGTTGTATGATGATTTTTGAAAAACCCCGTTGTTTCGAAGATACAGGGTGAACAAAATTTACGACATTAACAACATTTTATTATCAAAAAGTACATGTAAAGTTGCTCAATCTACAATAAATGTTCGAAATGACTTCCTCCAGCCTTGATACAGGCATTCAATCTTCTCGTCATTGACTGCCGAACTGTTTCAAACACACCAGGGTCGTTTCTAATTGAGTTACACCCAGCAATTATCCAATTTCGCAAATCATCCAAATTCTTCAATGGATTAGCGTAACCTAATGACTTCAGATATCCCCAGAAGAAATAATCCAGGAGGTTTAAATCCGGGGATCGAGCAGGCCATGCGTGTGGCCCACTTCGACCAATCCATCGATATCCGTATGTTGCTGTTAAAAAATCATGAGCAACCAAACTAAAATGTGGTGGTGCACCATCGTGCATAAACCACATTTCATGCCTTGTTGCCGATGGTACATCTTCCAGAAACTCAGGCAGCGTTGCTTCCAAAAAGTTGCGATACACCTCGCCAGTAAGTCTTTGTAATAGAAATACCGGTCCAATTAGATAGTCATCTACAATTCCAACCCAATCATTCAACGAGAACTGATGTTGAAAACTATCTTCGCATACATCATGCGGATTTTCATCTGAATAGAGGGATGCGAAGTAAAGTTTGCAATATCCATTGACATAACGCAATACGTGGAGGAAAATCAACAGGTAGTAGTGCCTGAACGCGTTGAATGTGGTATATGGATCTTCCGCTATCATGTCCAGCACATGCTGTTTCAATTGTACCGTTCTTACAGTCAGTGATCTTCCTGACCCTTCAGTTCGTTTCAATGTGCCTGTTTCACGAAGACGTCGATGAATGTTTTCGAAGATTTTTCGGTCGGGGACATTACGGGCTGGAAATCGTTCACTGTACAATCGCCTAGCTTGAAATGCTTTGCCATCAGCAAGTCCATACATGAAGTGCATGTCAGTCATCTCGGCGTTTGTATACATTATGATAGAGGACTTCACTAACTATTTAAGACACGTCAAACAGCCAAACGTCACTCAACCTATGTAAACAAATGCGACCGATGAAATCCACTTACTAGATAAAACAGCCATTCGAAGTGATCGAAAAAAAAATCATCATACAACAAAATATTTTTAGAATAGGACAAAGAACAACCCCTTGGATTTTTGCCGCATGTTTACCTAACACCCTGTATAATGTATTTATATTGAGGACTACTTACCGGTAACACCATTTATAAGAAAACGGCGAGGCCAAGTTGTATATCTTTTAACTATCTTTTATCACACAGGTATATTTTATTTTAGTTATTTTTGGTACTTGTGGTACTGGGATAATTAAAAAGTTCGCGGAACGACACTTATAGAGTACTAAATGAACTATATAATCTAGATATTTTGAAAACAACAACTTAAACTAAACGTATCAGTTCAATTTTTCTATTGAAACCTTCGGTGTCAAACACTAAACTCAAAGAGATTTACCACTAAACACCGAAAGACCTTTTTTAAAGTTCTTGATACACGTTTCGCTAACGATGTTAGCATCATCAGGAGATGATTTAATCTAATTCTGAAACTAAACTACGTTGAGAGAAGTTGAGAGAAGTTGAGAGAAGTATGAGAATCCTAATTGCTAACCTACCACTAGGAACCAAACCATATTCCATTCAGTCAACTTTTTCAATGATTAATGTAAGGGTCGGTAAACTTCAAGGTTCATTTTTTCTTTCTTTTGTTCTCCTTTTCCCCTTTTTTCCTTTTTCTTTCTGTGACGAGGAACGAAGATTTACCAGAAGATAGACACCCGTCTATAAGTTGATTGATTAGTAATATCAAAAGGATAAAATGGCTACAAATGGACTCAGAATTATGTTTCGTATACAGGTCGTATTTTTTTAATTCATTGCCACCCCCAGGTTGAGAAACGACGGTATAGGAGGATAATACATACATTTTAGTCTGGTCTGGTCTGAAATATGATCGTCCAGCTGCTCTATGTGTAATCTCTGGTTGTATGTGCACATTATTTGCCTCTATATCATTGTTTGTTCTACATTATAATCTGTTACTTGTACTTTCATTTTGTATTTGCTTAAATACTTTGTTGCTATTGTTAGGTGATTTATTTTTACTTTGTGAATTCTGTTTGTAATGTTTGGCGGGCTGGACATGAATAAATAAATAAATAAATAAATAGGGAAAAAGGCGCATCTTTAATCGATTCCTTTTCTTATTTTGAAATTGATGGGTATTTCATCATTGCCTCTGACAAATACGTTGTTGTTTATATAGAGTGATTTTTTAAATGAAGTAAGATGTTTCGTATTATTATTTCTCTATGATCCAAAGATTTCGAACTGTCATAGAGCAATTTAGCTCTATTTTATGTCTAAAAATTATATAAGCATTTGTAGATTTAAGTTGATTACTTACTAGTGGTAGTGAAATTATGATATAAACGAGGTGAAGAATTGAACTAGTCGAGAATGAAAGTGGAGATTCATTAGTAGACAAAAATGAATGGTGCGATATAATGGAAAGTGATGAAATTCTAAAACAAATAAATTTTATTTTATGGATAAGAAACATTACTTAATAATCCTTGTCATTGTAGAGGTTATGCAATCTTTGTAGCCGTTTTTTTACAGAACAATTTAGGAGAGGTATGTATATATGTCATAGAGTATTTTCATTTCAAAAATAGCCACCCCCATTATTTCTTTTAGCAACGAAAATTAGCTCTAGACAAAAAACACGTCAATTTAGACATTGAGGAGAAAGTTTAAACTATTGTATCATTATCAGCACCTTGTCGATTCATCTCAGGATGAAAGCCTCTTCAGCATGCTTCCAACTCTTGCGGTCCTGGATTTTCCTCTGCCACTCGGGTCTTATATACTTAACGATGTCATCAGCCCATCGTGCTTTCGGTCTTCTTCGCGGACGTTTGCGATCAACCGGTATTCACTCTAGAATTGCCTTGGCCCATCTGTCGTCCCATAGACCCTCGCTATATGGCCTGCCCATCTTCATTTCAATTGCTTTACTCTTTCAATGTTGTGGCAACACTTTCGTCTTTTTCCTGATCCATGTGCAGGGCTTTCTGTCTTGTCTCGTAATACCAAGCGTACATCTTTCTACTCCGCTCTGTGCTACCCGAAGTTGCCGAATTAATTGCGATGTGAGTGTCGAGGTTTCACTTCCGTATGTCATAACGGGCAGGACGCACTGATTGAAGACTTTTCTTTTCAGGCAAAGTAGGAGTTTGCTCTTAGACACCATGTTGAGCCTGTCAAATGCCTGCCAGCCACATTTAACACACCGATCCACTTAACTAAAAAATTGAAATTCTTCTGTCTTCAGCGAATTTATTGAACATAACCTGCCTCTTTTTCAGGTTATTTTTAATCTGCATCTGCATATCTAAAATGGTTTAAGTTTGTACCATTGATCTTTATACTATCGTGTTCCCAATCCAGATTACGGGATAATTCTTCAAGGCTAGCCGAGAAAAGAATATGCGATATTGCTTCACCCTGCCGTACATCTCTATATTAATTCCCACTTCAAGATCATGAAAGAGAATTGTCGCGGTAGCTCTATCATATATCGATCCTAATGAAGGCCGTGTTTGAGACTGTAAAGCAATGTTGGGGTTTGGGCCATAATCTACCACGCTGGTCCAATGCGGGTTGGCAGATTTTAGATCACGTTAGTCTGAGATCTCCTTCCGCCTTGACCTGCTCGCTATGGGTTACCCTTCCAGGAGCATAAGCTCCAGACAGCATATCTCACAGCTTCATTGGCTTACTGCAGCCCCTTTACCACGCCAAGGTCTGATCTACAAAGAGGATGATATATATATATATATATATATATATATATATATATATATATATATATATATATATATATATATATATATATATATATATATATATATATATATATATATGTATAATATATATACCTGCCACCCCGCATTGGACCAGCATGGCAGATTACGGTCCAACCCCCAACATTGCTTTACAGTTTCAAACACGGCCCTCATTTCCCGGATGCCAAGGAGGCAACTACTTACGGTAGCGGGAAAACCTGCCCCAGGGCAGAGGGTGCTAAAAATCACGGGGTTGGATCAGGCTGCAAGTGGACTTTGGACATTGCAACACTTAATTTCGAACAATGAAAACGGATCAATCACCTCAAGAACTGCCGATCGACAACGTACAATGGGACATCATAGGGCTATGTGAAACCCGAAGAAAGGGCGAAGAGCTAATCAAACTGAACAAATGGTCACATACTTTACACTCGGGGTACGCAGGATGCGTGATATGGTGGAATTGGATTCCTTATTAACCGAAAGTTGAAGGACAGTGTCGTAAAATTTGAAAGTATGTCTGACCGACTATCCCAATGCGTCATTCAACTGAATAAAAAGTTTAAGCTTCAAATCGTCCCGGCTTATGCACCAACTATAAGCTATGGTGATGAGAAAATTGAGATATTTTATGACGACGTTGCCCAGCTTCAAAGCAGGTACAAAATTTGGATGGGCGACTTTAATGCTAGACTAGAAAAACGAAAACAGGTGAAAATGCAACTGGCCTATATAGAAGTGGTGAAAAAAAATCAGCAGAAAATCGACATGGAAAACTCCAACTGTTTTAATGTCGGAAGTAGCCCATAGAATGGTACGTGCAAAAGGTTACGACAACCTGTCGAAGAAAATGTACAAGAATGATAAGTTCGAAGAAAGTCAAAATATATTCTAGGAAGCTGCTTCAGAGGGGCAGCGATTTTGAGATTGGTTTGTCGAACCGCTTGGAGGGTGATACCGCCTGGCAAGTGGATCGGCACGTTAAGTGTGGCTGGTAGGTATTTGGTAGGCTCAACATGGTATTTAAGAACAAACTCACTTGATCACATTCAGGTTGTACAGCAGGTTATAAAAAGGCACAACGAATACACCATGCCACTGTGCTTGGCTTTTATCGACTAGGAAAATGCATTTCACTTAATCTCAAAGCAGACCATAATGGATGCATTGCTTAGACGGGAGACAGATAAAGCATAGGTAAACCTATTAGGATCGATATATGATGGAGCTACCGCGACAAATCTCTTTAATGATCTTGAAGTGGGAATTAATATAGAGTAAGATGTACGGTAAGGTGACGCAATATCGCATATTCTTTTCTCGGCTAGCCTTGAAGAATTATCCCGTCTGGATTGGGAACACGATAGTGTAAAGCGCAATGGTGCAAACTTAAACCATTTTAGATATGCAGATGATATCGTTCTCCTTTCACAAGACCCAACGGAACTGCCAACACGCATACAAGAGCTGCAAAGACAGGCAAACTGTTTGGCTTAAAAAATAACCTGAAAAAGACACAGGCTATGTTCAATAAATTAGCTGAAGACAAAAGAATTTCAGTTTTGCGATGGAATTTGGACCACCTTAATCGTGGACCACTTTTATGTAATGGACGTGGACCACATGTATGTTAAGTGTATGGTAAATGTGGCTGGCAGGCATTTGACAGGCTCAACATAGTGTTTAAGAGCAAACTCCAACTTTGCTATCTCACCACTATCTGTATATACATACAGATAGATGTTAATTATTTTTACAAATTTATTACTGTAAACTATAACTGTTATATTTAAACAGTATAGCAACATCTCCAGTGTGGCCAAATGGCGATTTTAAATAAATAATTAATTTAGCCTATAATTATTAGACTATTCTTGCAATTGTATTGTTAAACAAAGCTGACGTATTATAACTTCAGACATATATAAGCGTGCGAATTAGCACGCACCGCATCAGAGTAACAATCGCCAAGAAAGAAAGTTAAATAACATATAATTTTTGCCGTTTCTCTCTCGATTAGAACCAGAGATAATTAATGAAGAAAAGCATTCTAATTAAGCCGGAGTTAAAATTTAATAAATAAGCGAATAATACGACACGAATATCTAGAAAATATATAGACCATTCAGTTTGACCGGGCCCGATTGTTAATTATGGTTGCGAGAGCGAATTTGGGCCACGTCAGCCTGAAGATGAGAAGAATTTCGTGTAATGGACTTCGGCGCGAACGACGTAATTGATTATGCTACGTAAAAGGATACTTGGCGTACGTCTGTCAGGTGGAGTCAGTGAGAATGCGCTATTCAAACAAGATCTCTTCATGTATCATACTTATTAGCATCTGAAAATGACACTGAACTTTAGTGGAAGTATTGCAATAAAAGAAAATCTGTCATGCAATGAAATAATAATGATGAAAGCAAAACGTGTTCGTAGGTAGGATATTTAGCACTTGCAATATAAACATCTGAGGCAAATTGACGAAAAAAATAATAAGATTCATATACCTTTTTCACTTTACATATAAATTGTTTCAGTTTAAAATGGTCTTTTGCTATCTCCTGAGACTCCATAAAGCATTATTGGGCCTACAGGTTTTTTTATTTAATTATTTAATTTTTTATTTGAAAAAATTCAATCAGCATTGAAACTTGAATTAAAAAAAGGTTATAGGGTTTGGGTAAAAAGGTTATAGGTAATGTTTTACGGTTCATGAATTTCAAAATTAGATGCTGGCAACATCTACTTTTATTTATAGACTCGCGAAGTTTTTGGTACAGGTAAAAATAAATTTAAAGCTCAATTTTGAACTATATATTAAAACAAAAACTAAAAGCAATCATGGTCTTCGAATTCTCTAAAGAAAAACCTCTGGTTTATCATCTTTTTAATGTAATGTATTCATGCCATAAAAACGTTTTACTAACTTCACTAATTTGCTAACTTTCTGTATCGGGACGCATTTTTCTGATATTCGATATTACTTATTTGCGTAAATAACATACGCTAAGTAGGTGGAAAATGCTATCTCACTCTTGCACAGCGAAGTCTGGCTGCTATCTTTTTCTTACATAAGGTACTAACGTTCCTTGGACTTGAAGTAAAAATAAAATCTTAATAATCAATATTTTAATTTATCACAAATCTTGCTCGAATTGCTGACCTCCGTTGAGTACACACGCGCGCGATCTTCGCATCATTTGTAACATAGTAGTACGTAAAACAATTTCTTTTTTAATAATAACGAAAGTTGCCTCTATGCGTTGGAATGAATCTTCTCTAGTTTCAACCTTGAAGACGTACACTACTTCTTTTACCCATCCCCAGATGTAGAAATGCAACGGAATTAGGTCTGGAGACCGTGGAGGCCATGGAACAAGGGCCATCCCTCAAAATCCACGAATTTGGGAAAACATTATTTAAATAATCTTTAACTGTTAAGCTTCAGTGAACTGAACAACCGTCATTTTGGAAAACAATACTCTTGTCTTCATTAAATATTAGAACTTCAGTTAACCATTCGGGTAAGACATTTAGCAGGAACTCAAGGTAATTATCCCCGTTGAGACGATCAGGTAATTAATGTGATCCAATTACATGATTTACAATTTTATCCTGCATATGGAATATCAGCTTAATGCGTCTCGATATACAGAGTTAGCAAATTAGTGAAGCACGGGCGTAGCCAGGGGGGGGGGTTTGGGGTTCACTACCCCCTCCCCCCGAAATAAGCCAAATATTACCTAATATTATACCGAAAACATACGAGGGGTGAAGAGAGTTAAATTATTACATTTGAATTGAATATATATCCGAACTAGTGGACGTTGCACACAGTAACGCCATCTCTTGTCGAGTAGTCGAACTATTTTGTATCGTATGGAAACTTTGCGTTGTTTCTCGATTATTCGCCACGCCCCTCGGTCAGAATGAGCGGATCTTTCTGGAAGTTTGTGGTAGTTTCTGGACGGCTACTACTGGGCTGCTATATAAGCGGCGCGTGACCGCGCTTACGGCAGTATTGTTCCATGCGAACTCGAAGCGAATATAAGTGAAAAGTGGTGAACGAATAGTGAAGAGAATTAAGTGTACCGTGTAAGTGAGTAATTTTAGTGCAGTGTTATTCGGTGACCTTGTTAAGGATAGATACGTGAATCATTATTACTGTCGAAAAATGAAGGGGAAAAAAAGGAAAGGTGATAAACTTAAAGGTCTGGACTACTGGGAAAAGTGGTGTAGTAAAGGGATTTCTAATAAAGAAACAAATTTGGATTTAGCTATCAAAGCTCCAGCTACCTTGCATGCTGATAAGAAGACTGTGATGACAAGCGGGCCCTCGACCTCGACCTCAATCACAATACCGAATGTCGAAATTGATGCCATGTCGCTGGTGCCCTGTTCGATACCTTCAACTGCCGAATCTACATCTAGTCTGCAACAGGCCAGCTTGCCTGTTACCTCATCTTTTACAACTGTAGCTAAGTTGGATGTTGGTTATTACGCGAATCAAGAAAAAAATCTTGAATGAATATTTTAAGGTCCAAATTTTAAAAACGCCATGGAACCCACCCAGAGATTATAAGTTTCCTATTTCCACAAAGCGAAACTTGCGCTTTTAATTGAAATGGTTGGAGAGATTCCCCTGGTTGTCATATTCGGAATATAAAAGTGGAGCATACTGCAGAGTTTGCGTGGTAATGGGACTTTCGCTTGATGAAGCTAAAGGCGGTCATCAAAGGATCGGCCAGTTGGTAACCGAACCTTTTTGTAAGTGGAAAAATGCCCTAGAAATATTTGAAGCTCATGCGAAATCGGGATACCACAAGCGAAATTCAGAACTGGCAGATAACTTTCTAAAAGTAATGTCTTCGCAGGCTTTTTCGGTCACTGAACAGCTGTCTTCTGAAAGAAAGAGACAACAAGAGGAGAATCGAAAGAAACTAATCCCAATCGTAAAGGCAATAATTTTTTGCGGCAAACAAGGCATCTCCTTGAGAGGTAAAATCGATTCGGGGCGCATACAAATTACACCAGAATCACCAGAACCTGAACAACCACTACATAATGATGGTAATTTTATAGCCCAGTTGCGGTTTGCGGCTGAGTCTGGAGATAAAGATCTGGCTGAGCATTTGAATACTTCACAGAAGAATGCCCTGTACACAAGCCCTCAGATCCAAAAGGAAATAATTGACATAGAATGACGTGTAGAACAAGTCTCGTTATGTCTTCGATATGTTGATTTTACAGATAATAAACATCATATACTTAAAGAGATGTTCCTTGAGTACCTTCCAACGGTTGATGTTTCAGGATCCGGTCTCGTAAATCTTGTTATTACAGCTCTGAAAAAGCATGGACTTGAATGTTCTCATTTGGTTGGTCAAGGTTACGATGGGGTTGCAGCTATGAGTGGGTATTTGCACGGTGCCCAAGCTTATGTTCGCCAAGAATGTCCTCTTGCTCTTTATGTACACTGTACTGCACACTCTCTCAACCTTGCTATTGCTGATTCATGTTCATTAGCAAATGTCCGAAATTGCATTGGGATTGTGCAGTCTGTTGGTTCCTACCTTCGACATTCTGCTCAACGCACTGCTTTGTTGAAAAAAAAAAAATCAAGAGCTACTACCCGTCGGTAACCAAAAAAGCTTACTGTCAATGTGTGAAATACGGTGGGTCCACAAACATGAAGCTATTATAAGATTCAGGGAAATTTATTCAGCGATTGTGAAAGCTCTGGAAGAACTCCAATTTAGTCACAATAAGGAAACATCGCAACAAGCCGCCCAATTGCAAAGTACGCTTCGATCTTCGGATTGTGTGATGTGTTTAGTGATTCTTCAAAAAGTTATGAGCTATACCTTGTCACTATCAAAACAATTACAAACAATTAAAATCGATCTTATCACGGCATTCAAACATGTAGATGATGTTATTGATGTCTTACAACTCCTGAGAAACAACACTGACGTCGAATATCTTCATCTCTATGAAGACGCAAAGGTTTTACTGGAAGAAAATGGTGGTAAATAGACCGAACATTCCTGCATTGGATGTATGCACGTATAACAAAATTAATTTGTTCATTCCATTTCTTGATCATACAATTCAACAATTGGTTGAAAGGTTTACCAAACATCGTAAAGTAGTATCAGCATTATCTGGTGTGCTACCTTCAAATTTTACTTCCAGTTCTGAAATTGAAGAAGCAATTTCCATGTACTCGTCACTTCTTCGCGAAAGCAACATATCAGTGGTTAAAGCAGAACTTGAAGCATGGAAAACAGTGATGACAAGTATCTCGCCTACCCCGAAATCTAGTTTGGAATGCCTAGATATGTGCGATAAAAACCTTTATCCTAATATTTACACATTACTACAAATCTTGGTTACCATTCCTGTATCCACTGCTACCCCAGAAAGGTCTTTCTCGAGTCCAAGGAGACTGGAAAACTATTAACGAAACACTACAAGTGAAAACAGACTTAATGGTTTGGCTCTCATGAACATTCACTATGGAACAGAAACTCATGCAGATGAAATAGTTTATATATTTAAAAGAAAAAGCCGAAGATTTCTTCTTTAATGGTTTTAGATTTAGCGCAGAGGAACGAAATTAATTTAACCATTTCATTTAAAGTTAAGAACTTTATAAATATGTCGTAATTTTTTCGATGAATATATAGATATTAAATTTCATGTAAATATATTTTTGTTGTTTTATCAACTACCTACTTCAAACTCCCCCCCCCCCCCCCCCCAACTAAATTCTGGCTACGCCCGTCTAGTGAAGTAACTAAAACGTTTTTATTGTATGAATTCATACCGTTAGGAAGAGAATAACCCAGAGATTTTTTAAAAGAATTCGAAGAACATATCTTTTAGTTTTTTTATATGCAATTTAAAGCTGAGGCTTAAATTTACTTTTAGTTCTTCCCAAAACTTTGCGAGCCCATAAAAAAACTAAATGTCGCCTCCATATAAGTTTGATTTTCATAGAACCCTACAACATTATACATTAAAATAGAAAAATAATTTGTAGGATATACCAATAACTTTTTTTTAATTCAAGTTGCAATGCTGATTTTTGGAATTTTTCAAAAAAATGATTTAAAAATTAACATAAACAAAAAACCTCCGGGTCCCATGATGGTTTATCTGTAAGCCTCCTCGCTCTCCAGCTGAGGAGGTAGCAAAAGACCCATCCTAACGGCCATTTTAATTTGGCATACGGTGCACCAAACACCTTGTATATTTTTATCTTAAAATAAAAACACAACGGTATACGATATCAACTTGATTTTTGTTTTAAATATTCATGGTATTGGGTTCACTGCCTTTGGATATTTTTTTCCAAGAAAAACTGTTTTGGAATACCAATTTTTGATCAGTTTGCCTCATAAATCGGCAATTATTTCACCAATTAGATGAATAATGTTGGTTTTAAGGTCATTGAATGTTTGTGGTTAATTCGTATAAACCATTGATTTCACATAACCCCAGAGAAAATAGTCCAATGGAGTTACATCGCATGATTTTGTTGGCAAAGTAACATCTGTAGTTCTTGAGATTACACCGTCATTGAACTTTTGTCTCAAAAAATTGATTGCGCCATGAGATGTTGGGTTTGTTACACTATCTTGTTGAAACCACATGTTCCACAAAATCAGTAATCATATTTCTGTAGAGTCCTCCATTGTAGTAACACCAGTGTTGATGAGAATACTCTTTTTGCATCTCATTTAGGTAGTTATTACAACACCCTTTCACAGAAATGGCCTAGCACCTCCCATTTTCAAGTAGTAGCTTCTCTTTTATATCATGGGATCATTGAAACTATTTATACCTGTCTTTATACTTGACAATGTAGGAATTTTGCAAAAATCCAGTGGATGTTTTTTTATATATGAGGACAATTTTACAATCTTATATTTTAGGTATCAAATTGGAGATCAAGAAAAAATTGGGCTCTTCACGTTTGTTGTGTGAGTTGTCATGAAAATTTAGTGTAATGAATGTATCGCAAGAAAAATTTTATGCCGTTTCTATAGTGTGGAGAGAACCTACTAACCATGTGCTTGTATCACTGACATTGCTAGTTTTGTATCACTAAGACAGAAGGGATTTCAAAAAAGTAAAGGGACTAAAATCATTACTCAAATTTGCCTTTTCTACGACCAGTTCTTCATAACCGGTATCGATAGAGCCTTTAAACCTGGACAACATGTTTCCTGGTGATTTTAATTCTTTATCAGGATCTGATTCACAACTTCCTGAGAACACCAGTTGTGACCCAACATTTTTAGCAACTGTTATCGAACCCCACTTAATAACTCAGAATTAATTAAATGATTTGGTACGTGACCTGACAAAAATCGGAACTTCTTGATTCCAGACTTCAACAGTGGAACCTGTTAGATAAAAATGCAAGTGTTTCGCTTTACCGCAAACGAATGTAATATTTGCAAGTTCTTATAAAATTGAAGGATCGCTATATGCCTGTTGTGATCTTGATGGTTTATTGAATGAGCTTAATATGGAACATGTACCTTCCGAGTGGAGTATTTTTATAGATTCGACGAAATACAACCTAAAAACTGCCTTGCTTCATAATAAAAACAAAAACCCATCTATTCCTTTAGCCCATTCCGTGATAATGAAAGAAACCCATGACAACTTAGCAACCACATTACATTTCGTTAAATATGAACAATATAAATATAATAACAATAATAATAATTTATTGAATCCTCAAGGCAATAAAAATATGCATGAATCAAGTCAAAACAAGAGCATGCACATTGCCACACTTCTGTGGTTACAAAGAATATATAACATTTAAACCTACATATAAATATTTATTCTTGATAAGGTATACAATTTAATTATAGTATTTGTTCAATCCCCACAACAATAAAAATATCCATGATTAAGTCAGATTGACAGAATTGACAGGATGTTCAGTGACACGACCTCAGAAATAATACATGAAATGATAATCTTGCACAAATAAACATTGTATACATAAATAAGCATTGGATCTAATTATTGATATGACATATATTCTTCTAAACTATAAAAATTTTGACTTATAAGAAATTCGCGGACTAATTTTTTAAATTTCTTGTCATTCTGAACATGCTTAAATCGTTGGGCAACTTATTATACAGCTTCACACCCCTATGGTAAACATTATGTTCAACTATCTTACATGAATGTTTTGGTAAAACAAGTTCATCAGAGCCTCGTGTGTCATAGTGATGAAAATCACTATTTTTTACGAATGCTACAAAATTTCGCCTAACAAAGATGATACTCTCCAAAATATATAGTGATGGTAGAGTCAAAATCCTGCATTGTTTAAAAATTATTCGACAGTAGTGACACCCCACCCATCATTCGAATTATCTTTTTTTGTATTTTGAAAACACGCATCAGATGACGCGACCCACCCCAAAATATCAAACCGTACCTAGCGCGACTGTAAAACTCTGCATAGTAATATGAATGCACAATATCCGTGGTACCAACCCGTGTCAATCTATAAACAGCATATGAGACAGCAGCTAATTTTACTGCATATGCATGCTATGCTAATTTCCTGCATAGTTCAGCTATGTGTTCATCCCAGCAAAGCCTGTTATCGATATGAACACCCAGAAATCTAGTACAGGATGTTTGCTGTATAGACTTATCGTTAATTTTTAGTAAATATGACTCCGTTATAGTGTGTGTTCGAGGAGTAAAAGCAATAAAACTGGTTTTGTCCACGTTAAGGGATAACTTATTATTCGTAAACCAACTATAAAATTTATTGAACATTTCCTGTACCGTTTCAATGGCTCCCTGCATGTTTCTATTTCCTGTTAAATAGCTGCTAATTGTGGTGATTTAAAATTGATATGTATATTGCTAGGACTTTACGGGGGTTTTATAAAGTATTGCTGTTTTTTGCGTCTATAGGACATTAGGGTAACAAAAAACATTATAGTACGTATAGTAACTTCTTTTGAACCTGGTACTTCAAGAAGATGAATGCGCATATACATTTTAAGTACATTAACATAATAATAACAATTCTTTTAACACAAAACATCAGCAAATATATTTAAAACTAACATCACAGATGTTATTTAACAAATTTTAATCTATAAGAATTGTAATAAACATTTTTAAATAAATAAATTAAAAAATTACGTTCGATACACATTCGAATCACATTTTTCACATATTGAAATCATATGTGTTTTGCACATTGGTACTTGGTACCCAGAGCAGAAACTCTTCGTCTTTATATAAGGATTTCTTGGACATGCACAGCAGCGAACTGCTTTATCGGATTATTCTTTTCTTGTGAGTGAAAGACATGGCAGGGATAAATAATTGGCAGCATTTTTGCGTAAATCTTTAGATAAATATCTATTAAAGGCTCGCTTTTTTATCTCATCTCTAACTAGAGAATCCTAATTCTTTTAAAAATTTTCAACGTTTCATTTTATTATCAATATTATTGAAATGATAAATAACAAAGCCGTTCATGCAAGCAATATCAACTAGAGAAAAAAATATTTTTACTGGATATCTTCGAGTTGGTCTGGAACATGAAAATATACCAATCCTTTGGTCTACAGTATCAACAGTTCCTTTTGTTGAGTTATAAAACATAACCATTTCAGGTTTATTCGTTGTACTATCGATATCGTCACTTGTATGCATACTGGAAACTACTAGAACGTTTTTTTTCTTTACCTCCTTTGGTACATATGACACAAGTGTCATGTTTTCTTTAAATCCAAATTGACTAGAACCGATTTGTCGATTAGGAATGTCTACAAAACATAGCGACAATTCTCTTTTATTCGCACGAAGCGTTCCTACAACAGTTAAATTTTTGAGTAAAGATCTTCTACCAATGTAGTGCTAGTGTACCTTCTACTGTTCTCACTAAACGATTAACAACATCTCTACCAGAATTTGACTGTGAGTATGGTCCTTCAGGCTGTGTTTCTGCATAAATTTCCATTGTTGAGGTATACCAGGTTCGAGAATCCGTCATGGAAGAGATTTTTAAGCCGTAGTGAGCTGGCTTGCTTGGAATGTACTGTCGAAAACAACATTGTTCTCGAAATGGTACTAATTGCTCATCAATAGTAACATATTCACCAACGGAATAATACTTTTCACAATTATTAATAAATATCTCGAAAATATCACGAATTGGTGCTTATTTATCTAATTCTATTCTTGATGCTCGATTTCTGTAGTCATCAAATCATAAGCAGCGTAGCAGAACTTCTATATCTTCTATACCCAGTCCATTAGATGGTTGGACTTTGCAATTCCACTAAGCATGAGTACTCCAATTAATATTTTTATTTCCTCCAATGTTGTATGTTTACAATCTCTATCACATTGAAAACCATATAACTAATTTTATCAATATATAGGTTTGTACAATATTTGACTTGTCTTAGAGTTATATCATCTATAAAGAGTAGCAAGAGAGATCTCCTCTTGGTCCTGGCAAATAAAGTACTATATTTCTTCTTCGAGTACGAGAATTTTGAACAGGACGAGTTTTTTCCACTTTGTGATTATTGAGGTGCTTCTGATCTACAGATTCTTCATTATCTACACCGTCTTGTTCAAACTCTGAATCATGATCAGAGTGTCGTCTTCACCATTGTCCGACTCTTCCCATTCGACTTCATCAGACTGATCATCAATGAGGAGTTGACGAAGACCTTCAAAATCTAACATTTGTCCAGTCTACCAATAAAATATAAAAATCTTTATGAAAAATTGCTTCACACTTTGGGTGCAGTAACTTACTGCACCCAATCTGTTTAAGAGGCTTTTAAGAGTTCATCTATGCGGTTTTTATAGTCATATTATCTTTCTTGTTGCCCAAAAATCCTTTCGCTTCACTTACCAAACACTTCCAAGCTGTCAATTCTTTTTTATTTAATTTTTCTTGAAAGCGGAAATCACCTAGAAATTTTCTTATTTGGTTTCACATTTACTTGACATCAAAAAACCAACTTTGTCCACGGCTTTGACAAAGTTTTTCATTAGTCCAAGCTTAATATGGAGAGGCGGAAGAAGCACCTTTTTTGGGCTAATGGATTTGGATACTGCTCTTTGTTTTTTGAAATTCCTTCTGTTTTAGTAATACAAAAGCAGCAATCACTTACATGGTTAGTAGGGTCTCTCCACACCATAGATACAGCAAACGGCATACAATTTATTTTGTGATACAGCAAACATGAGGAGCCAAACTTTTGTCTTGGTACTTGAAAATGGCACTTTCAAGGCCATTTCTTTGAAACGCTGTTTTAATAACTACCTAAATGAAATGCGTAATTATAGTAGCAGCGTGATACTTACTGAATATTTTAATTAAAGGTTTTTCTTAAAAAAATTATAATCCTAGACAAGACTTGATAATTTCTTTTAGATAATAAGAAATATTCTGGACCATTCTGGCAAATGGTTTGGTTCAATTTCATCAACTGCGTCAAAAAGATGATTGAACTAATGGAAATTGTTTTCACCAGATGGAGAGCATCATGTTCTTCGCCTTCAGTGTTGTGTAAGACGACTCATTGCTAACTAACTTCACCATCGACTGCTTCAATAACCGGCCGTTTTCATGGCATTTTCGCCAGCGAATTTCATATTTATATTAAAATTCTTAAGCACACTAAAAACTGACAGGCTGGACAAACTACTGGATATTGATGTTCAAGAGTCACTGATGTTCAAGAGTCACTGATGTTCAAGAGTCACTGATGTTCAAGAGTCACTGGCGAGCTGTAGTTCTACACGAATAGACGGACCAAAATTGATATCTAGACTTCTACGCTTATATCTACTATATTCAGTATTGCAGCAACGTCCAGCACGGATTATGATAGATTTTCATTGATTTACAGTTCCACTAGTAATTCTATTAGTATTTTTTGAATACCGTTCAGAATCGGCCGTTCTACAATTCTCTAGCAACACTTCAGTCACATGCTTATTTATCCCTAAAAATAGGCGACGATTTGCTTCGAACTGCTTCTTACGCAAACAATCTTTGTTGAACTAAACTCGAAGAGATTTACCACTAAAAACCAAATAACTTTTTGAAACTTCTCGGCGCACGTTTCGCCAACCATGTTAGCATCATCAGGAGATGATTTAATCTAATTTTAAAACTAAACTATGTTCTATTTACATGATAACTCTATCTAATGAAGCTTGTAAAAATCATGAATCGTGAAATTTACTGAGTCTTACTTTAATAATTGAAAAAGTTGACTGAACGGAATAGGTCCTTTATACCTGTTCATGATTTTCTTACATTTTTCTATTTCAATGCCTTCATATGCATCCAAAACCCTATTGTTATTTACACTTTCTACTAGTCTTAATTTAATAATATCTATATTGTGATCATGTTCGATTACATGCTGTGCAACACAAGATTTTTCATTTCTCCCATATTTAATGTGGTTAATGTGTTTTTTATTTCGCGTTAATATGGATCTGTTTGTTTGTCCAATATACCTTCGATTACAATCTTGACAGCTAATTTCGTATATCCCCCTTGTTTTTCATGTTCATCTACTTTATCCTTTGAATTACCCAGGACTTCTCTTAATTTATTATATGGTTTGTACACAACCTTAATGTCAACTTTTTTCAAAATTTTATCTAGCCCTCGTGTTAATTGGGTATGAAACGGTTTTACCATGAATTTATTTTTGTTCTGATCCTTTTGAAAAGTCGAATATTCTTTCAATAATTTTCTAAACTTATGTTTTCTAATTATTTTATCTACAGTGTTTTTATTATAACCGTTCACTTCGGATACCTCCATAATAAATTTATATTATTTGTTATAATTATCTTTGTTTAAAGGAAATTGATTAATTTATTTACTATAAAATTTAAACTAGCCATTTTATTTTGGAAACTGGTTCCAATCATTAGTGATGTAAGTGGTGGTGTTTTTTTTCTAAAAATATCATAACCTAACCTATTTTTATTGTTTCAAATATCTAGATATGGTAAACTATCGTTGTTTTCGAGTTCATGCGTGAATACTATGTTTTGGGATTTATTATTTTAGTTCTTAGTAAAGTCATCTAAGTTTTCATTTTTTGAATCAAAAATTGCAAAAATGTCATCCACATATCTTATTCATACATTCGGAAAGTAAGTAAATTTATTTTTCGCTTCGGTTTCAAATTTACTCATAAATAAATTGGCTAAGAACGGTGACAGAGGATTGCCCATTGCCGTTCCTTCTTGTTATTCGTAAAACCTGTTATTAAGTTGAAAACAATGTTGCCTTGTATATAATCTTGTTAAAGAGATGTACTCAGAAATAATCTTGTTATTAAAACCATTTAACTCGAGTAACTTCCTTAGGTATCTCAAGGTATGTCGAATCGGGACACTCGAAAACAACGGTGATACGTCAAAAAAGAACCATGACCTCTCCTTCCTGACGATGTGTGTTTTTGACTTTTTTTATGAATTTTATTGGGTTTATCACAGAACAGGTAGGTAGTTGGTATGGTAGATTTTAAATTTTTTTTACCCTTTTGCCAAGTTGTATGGTTTATGCATAATTCAAGACGGTCCATATAAACTATTACCGAGGAATTAATTGTCAAAAATGGTCAACGAAGCCAGAGACACATTGAAATCTTGTAACAGCCTTATTTCTCCTTCTCTAAAAAATAAACTTTATATTTCTAATCCAAAAGTGCCAAGATTGTATGATCTACCAAAAATTCATTAACCCGAAAAATTAATGAGACCAATTGTATCAATAAGCCATTGATTCTTCAACATACAACTTGGAAAAATAGTTAACAAAGGAATTTGAAAATTCATCAAACCAACTACCTTCCTGTTCTGTGATAAATTCAACCAAATTCATAGAAAAAGTCAAAAATACACATCTACAGGAAGGTGAGGTTTTGGTTTCCTTTGACGTATGATCGTTGTTTCCGAGTGTCCCGATTCCACATTCCTTGACATACCTAATGGTGCCACTCTAGTTAAATGGTTTTAATAACAACATTGTTTCTGAGCACATCTTAGCACAATTATGTATGATGCAAAATTGTTTTCAACTTAATACAGGTTTTACGAACAACAAGAAAGAACGGCAATTGGCAATCGTCTGTCACCATTCCCAGCCAACTTGTTCATGAGTAAATTTAAAACCTAGGCGAAAAATGAATTCAGTAAGGGTACAATATGGATAGATTTTTGACCTCTCAAAAAAGGGATAGCTGCCTACTGTAGCGGATAGTAGCTTAACGTTAAAAATACTTCGGGGGATACGTGCCGTGCCGGGGAATAGATGCTTCACTATGATTCTTTTATATAGAAACAAATTTATATTAATTTAAGTAATCAGTCTTTATTACTTACTGAGATCCTTTATTAAGTACTAATCAAAATATTAATCAACATTATAAAAAGTATTAAAATATAAAAATACAACAAAAATAACCTCCAGACTTTAAGTTAGGTAAGTTATTAATAAATATTATTATTTATCTTACAGATAGAACAATATGGCAATCAGCTTTGGCATTAGCATTAATTATCACCAGAAGTCAGGGTTTTCAACTTTTCTCATCTGATGCAATAGTTTTTGAATGTTGTACAAATTTGATGCATCCACATTTGACATATCTTAGATTGAACCAATCTTTCTTAGATGAACAAAACTTTCTGCACAGCAATCATTAACTGAAACTTTTTTTATTCGTATTTTCTATATTTGAATTAGCGTTTTTCACTTTTAATATCTTTTCAGTGTCTCTTTTCGATTCTTCGTCCTTTTTCCTTTTGATTGGTTGTCCATTGGTGGCTTTTTCTTTGTGTTGTTTTTGAACTTTAAGTCCTTTACTGGCGGAAGTTTTTATGGATAATTTAGAAGATAAGATATGTCAACATCAGCTATTCAATTAATCACTTTACTGGTATAGATATGTTGATGACATTATAATTTGTTTTACATTTGTTGTAAGAACAAGTTAACTTTTTAGATTTAACAGTTACAAGAAAAGAGAATAAACATGATTTTGCAATTTATCATAAGCCATCTCACACAGATTTAGTTATACATAACAAGTCTTGTCATCCTTATTCTCAAAAAATGGCAGCATTTAATTCATTCATACACAGATTAATAAATACCACAATGTCAATAGATAACTATAACAAAGAATTGAATGTCATCAAACAGATCGCAGTGAATAATGGTTATGACCCAAACATTATAAATAAAATAATTAATAAAAAATGTTATAATAATACCATTAATTTAATATATCCTGTCAATAAAGTCAAGAACACCGCATACAAAACAATACAGGAAAAGTCACCAAATTAATTTCTAAACATTTATCAAAAACAAGCGATATAAATATTGCATTCAGAACAAACCATAGTCTTGGACGCTTAATAAAAAACAATAAAAGTCAAACAAAACTTCATAAATCAGGAGTTTATTTAATTGAGTGCGGTTCTTGTCCAAAAGTCTATGTTAGACAAACAGGAAGATCCTTTTCCACCAGGTTTAATGAACATAAAAGAAAGTTATATTAAAGAACAGAATAATTCTCATTATGCCAATCACTTAATGTTAGAAAATCACACTTTCAACGATAATTTCAAAATGTTCCATAACGAAAATAAATCTAAAAAACTAAATCTTTTAGAGAGTCTAGAAATTAATAAAAGAAAAAATGTGGGTATTTTACTTAATGATCAGGTATACTTGAATGGTTCACCCTTGTTAAATTTATATTACTCTAGACATTGAGACGCGGGACTCCCACTATCATCATTTATGGTTTTATTAGATTAGTTTAGGTAGTAACTGCTTTTCTTACTGTTAGTTTAATTTAGTGTGTATTTGAAAAAGACACTGTGTGTCGAAACAATTGTCATACGTACAAGTTTTCTCTATAACATTCTTCTCTTCCTTAAAATCAATCCCACTTTAATCAATATCCACCTTAGGGTAGTTATTGCGGGTGTTTATTTTTCTCTGATGGTATCGTTTTTCAACTTCAGTATGGGTCTAGACTTTTATTAGTTAGTTGTGAATGTTTTCAAAACAGTCAACTTTTTCAATTATTATGTATGGGTCAGTAGACTTGACAGTTCATTTTTTTCTTTCTTTTGTTCTTCTTTTCCCGTTTTTTCTTTTTTCCTTGTATGCTTTTTTACGCGCTTCATTCGTTAGGTAGTATGCGTCATAGGTAGTAGGTTAGCAATTAGCGTTCTCATATAAATAGAACATAGTTTTGTTTTAGAATTAGATTAAATCATCTCCTGACGATGCTACTAACATGGTTAGCGAAACGTGCATGGAGACCTTTAATAAAAGTAATTCGGTGTGTAGTGGTAAATCTCTTTTAGTTTATTGTTACTATGTTTCACCAAGAACCGCGCAATCGATCAAATTAAATAAAATTTATTACGATTATAAGAGAATGATTAACAGTAAGCACATTAGATGGTTGTTCTATTTTCTGTATAACTTCGAGCTCGATACGATCGATAAAGTTGGGTCCGGCTTAGCGACCCGACACTTCCCCTTTTCAGGCCGTTCGGAAAAAAAGCGGCGTCGGACTTTCCTCGAATCGGACCATTAAACTCACGCGATGCCTTTTCGGGCGCGTTCGGAGGCCGTAGAGACCACACATCGCCGCGCCGATGTTGAAAAATGCGGAATAATTAAAAATGTACTCACCGACGACAACCGTAAACGACGGACATCGATCTGACACAACGCCTATTACAGATTAAGTCTGCTTTGTCGAATCGTGGACTATGTAACAATAGGATGCTTTATTGGGTATTGTACCTTAGATGGGCTCTGACATGCTGTTCAAATTCTTGAGAAGAATCCGAAGAATATCGCTCATCGTCCATTAAAATCATTTTGAAGACATGTCTAAAATGTTAAACCAAGATGTTTACCCTGTACATATATCACAATAAAAATATCACTCAGAAATGTTTGATCTATTCCAAACCGAGAATCTAAGACAATTTTTTATACAGGGTGCGAGAAAAAGTACTATCGAAAATTTAACCAAAGATTATTTAAGTAAAACTTTGATAAACGTTCATTCATTCATTCAAATCCAACAGCATAACATCCTGAGCAGCTTTCGCAATGCATTTTGCAATAGTTAGAATCTATTTTTAAAACTTTCCCAGATAAATTAATAGCTCGAACCTATGATGGAGCTGCTGTTATGCGTGGCCACCAGAAGTGCGAATAAAAACTTAAAAAATGTGTATAAAAATGCACACTTTATTACTATATTCATCAGTTTAATAAATTGCTGTAAAAAGTTGTTTCAAGTATAGAGTTTGAGATTTTTTTTGGTAACATAAATGCAATTTCTAGTTTTTTTTCACCTGACAGAACAATTACATTGCGACAACTTTGTGAAAAACGAATACCCAGATCATCACAAACATGTTGGACTTGGTTTAAAGAAGAAATACACATATGGTTTGAGAATATCCTTCAAAGAGAAACAAAAAATATAATGCAGAAACTACCTTGCAAGAAGCTGGGTTCCTTAAATGGTTGGACGACGATGTTTTTTGTTTCGGTTAATTTTTTTTGCAAAGGTCATGTCACATGTGGATATTTTGTATAATCAATTACAACAATTTTTTTTGTATAATCAATAACAAAAAGTTAGGAAAATCAGAAATAATTTACCATCTACTGAAGTACCTACTTTTGACCAGGATGTTGTACATCTTAAGAAAAAACGAAAATGAAATGATGAAAATTTGAACATCTCTGCTAGAGAAGTTTGTGATATAATAACTTTTCAAATTAATGAGTGTTTCAAATTCATGAACCATCTTTCAGGGGCAAGACTTTTCTTATTTGATATTTATTCAGAATATCAAAAAGTACTTCTAATTAATGTCAGAAAAATGTTATGAAAGTTTTCCGACGATAGAAAAATATTTGAAGACCGAATTGGAAATGTTTTATTCAAGGCCCGATATTTGTCAAAATGAAGACATGAACGGCTGTTTAAAGACATTAAAATTTATTTTGAGTAAGACATTGAGAATACTAGTGACTAAACCGATGATCATAGCCGAAGTCGAAAGGTACTTTTCGGTTGTTAAGTTGTCGTAGGTTTCTTTCATTGTCACTGAATGGGGATAAAGAAATAGATGGGTTTTTGTTTTCTTTGAATCTATGAAAACAGACCACCGAAGATACAAGTTCCATATTAAGCTAGTTCATTAAATCATCAATATTACAACAGATTCATAGCGATCCTATCGGATCCCGTTTTCGGAAAGTTCCACTGTTAAAGTCTGGAACCAAGAAGTTCCGATTTTTGTTTTGACAATCCCAGGTCACTAACGAGTTATTAAGTGAGGTTCACTGGTAGTTGTTAACAATGTCGAGTCACAACAATTGTTCTCGGTGCGGAACGTAAATTTGGAATCTGAATTTTATCCTTTTGCTTTTTTGAAATTTCTTCTGTTTTATTGATTAACATCAAACGGCATAGATTCTAGCGATGCACCCACTGCACTAAATTTACGTGACAACTCACGCGGCAAACATGAGGAGCCCAACTTTTATTTTGATCTCCAATTTGGCACTGAAAATATAAAAATGATAATAATTAAAACACTTGGTTCCAGTATACCTCGTCTAAGGTACTGGACGGGTCACGGGTGGTGGATGGTGAAAGTTCCATTAGATATTAATGGACAGCTGCGAATATCTCAAAATAAGCAGCCCCGAACCAAGGCAAAAAAAAAACTAAATCCACTTAGCGTCTGACTTGTATCAAGCGGTTAGGTGGTCAGCGTCTGTTCACCACTGGTGCGGCTAATATTTAAATTCTGGAACTAATCCATCCAGTCTTAACCTCCGAACCGTCATGGTTCAAACCTTTAATTCAAAGTACAAGATGAAGCGTTCTAGTAATTACAAAATTACCCCAGGAGGTAAACAATCCTCTGCCAGCTTTGCTAGTACAACCGGATTTTCGGATTCTGGGGCGTCCGGGCTTAAACGCAAAATCTTTCAGAGGGAGTCGGAGATCTCTGGCCAACATCTGAAACCGAAAACAAAAACTTTCTTTGGAACGGTAAATACCAATTATCTCCTGCGTCCAGGAAAACTACACGAATTGGGGCGAACATTGAATCAGCAAAAAATCCAAATTTTAGCTTTGCAAGAAACCGATGATAACACCTTGGAATTCGGCAACTACAGACTTTTTAAAAGTAAAACGGACAAAAGAATATTCAAAAATACACCACATCTTGGTGTTGCTTTCGCTATCTCAAGAAACATTCTTGGTTCTATAACAAATGTGCAGCCAGTAAATAATCGACTTATGACACTATCCCTAAAGTGTGCTAACAAAAACTATACATTAATCAATGCACACCTCCCAGTTAACGAAGAAAATAAATCTAATCCTGAAAAAATAAATAAATCCTGGGAAATTCTGAAAAGGACTATCTATAAAATTCCCTCTAACCATGTAAAAATCCTATTGGGTGATTTCAACGCCCAACTAGGGAAAGAAAAAAAGTACAGGAAAACAGTCGGCAGTTTTCCCGCTCATAAATGGACTAACCATAATGGTAGAAGATTGGTTGAACTATGTTCGCAGTTTAATCTAAACATAATGTCAACCCATTTTAAGAAGAAAATAACAAAACAAAAGACCTGGAGGTGCCCAAACACGTACATGGGTGAATTTCAAATAGACCATGTTGCCATTTCGTACCCCAATTATAAAGAGATTTTGAATGTTCAAGTCAGGAAAGGAGCTAACATAGACACGGATCACTACTTGACTAGAATCAAACTTAGCTTAAAATCTCAAAAACTTATTCAAAAGAGACTGCTAATACCAAAGTTCGACCCTACGAAAATAAAACCAATCCTAACAGCAGAGCTTGATAAATAACCAGCACAGAACTGGCAAGAATTGAAACAAAAAATTACTAAAACAGCCTTAAAGTTGGTCGCTTTACAGAAACGTAGAAAACATACATGGTGGGATAAAGTTTGCGAGCAAGCAGTATTAAGCCGAAGTAAAGCATTCAAAGATTGGAACAGTCAAAAAACAGCAATAAATTATAACATCTTTTTAGAAATAAGAAAAGAAATATCGAAACTAATTAGACAAACGAAAAGAAAATATGAAAACAATCAACTTAATGAAATAGAAAAAGATTTCCAAAAAAATAACACCCGAAACTTTTACAAAACATTTGAAACTAAACTAACAGGCTATCAACCCCAAAGTCTTTGCTTCCGAAAGGAAAACGGACAATTAGCTCTAAATAACCAAGACAACTGCCAAGAACTTGCGAAATATTTTGAACAACTACTAAACTGTCCTGAGCCCTTAAACAAATTATCACCACTAAACCCTAAACAAACAAACGCAGATTCATTACCACCGAATGAGGTTGAAATAATTAGGCAAATCAAGCGACTTAAAAATAACAAAGCTTCTGGTGAAAATGGAATCACCGCTGAAATTTTGAAATCCGCTGGCCCAGGTACAATCAAGGAAATAACCAAAATTCTACAAGAAGTTTGGCGAACCGAACGGATTTCGGAAGATTGGAAAGATGCTCTAATCCATCCACCACACAAGAAAGGAGATATAACGAATGTAAACAACTACAGAGGGATATCTCTTCTCCCAGTTTGTTATAAGATTCTATCTCAATGTCTACTAGACAGAGCACAGGGACAGTTAGAACCTAACATTGGTGAATATCAAGCAGGTTTTCGACCGGGCAGATCCTGAATCTGAATTTGATTCTAAGACACCAAAAACTGTACAATAAAAATCTCGTCTGTACATTTGTGGATTTCAAAAAAGCATATGATTCTATTGACCGCGAATCTTAATTCCGAATCTTGAAAGAACAAGGACTAGATCTGAAAACGCTGGCAATTATTAAAGCAACATTAACTAACACAAGGTCAAAAGTTAAATTCATGGGTGACATCTCAGATCATCTTGGAGTGAGACAAGGGGATGGACTTTCGCCACTCTTATTTAACTGTGTTCTAGAAAAAGTAATACAGGAGTGGCGTGAAAAAAGTCGGCCTTGAATCATGATCAGCCCATTAAACTAGGGAGAACCAACATCAAAATTGATTGTGTGGCATTTGCTGATGATCTAGCTATTTTAGCCCAAGATGTATTAACGTCACAGAAACAGATTGAAATCCTAAAAGAAACAGCAGAAAAGGTAGGATTCCAAATTTCCTTTGAAAATACACAATACATGACCTGCAACAGACTAGGAACATCATTTCTAAAAACAAAATATGGTAACATCAGACGAGTCTCTCAATTCAAATATTTGGGTGAAATAATCATGGAAAATGGGTTGGAAAAAGCGGCCAATAAGGGTAGATGTCAAAGAATAGAAACGGCATTGGGACTTACACAAAATATTTGCAACAAAAAAAACATATCTAAAAACACAAAACTGAGACATTACAATACAGTTATTAAGCCAGAATGTCTATATGCTGCAGAAACGCTCATTTTGAATAGAAAGAGAGACATCGAGGACATTGAAAAGAAGGAAAGAAAAATCATAAGAAAAATCTTAGTCCCCAAACAAATAAATAGCACAACATACCGACTTCGAGAAAACTAAGAAATCAAATAATACACAGATATACATAGCGATATGAGAAAAAGAAAACTTAGGTTTTACGGACATATAAAACGGATTAATCCAAGTAGGCTAACTGGACAAATAGTCAAATTTTATGAAAATAGGAGTAGAGCTAAAGTAGAAATAAATAAGAGGACCTAAGATCAGCATATATTACACAAAGTGAAATTCAGGATAGAGGCTGTTTCAAACACTAGGTCGACGTTTGGAAGGTTGGCCAGGGAGAAAAATGTAGGAAGACTGGAACAACTTGGTCTGACGAAAGGAAAAAAGCTCATAGTGAAAGAATGAAATTAGTATGAGTGCAAACGAAGGCTAACAACAACAAAAGCACACGAAGTACAATTAACTTCGTGTGGTGCACCAGGGCCCATACGTGAATAAGAATAATAAAACACTTGGTATTTGTTACACAATATATTCAAAATATTCTTGAACATGTTTCGGTCTCACGGCCATTCTCAGAGAGAGTTTTATATAAATTGAATTAAAGTTTCAAAATACTGTTAATAAAGACTGTTTTTTCTGTCTCGTTAAACTTTTGACTAAATGACATTTTTAATAATTGGGACCCTATGGGACTCTTGTTGACTGTGGATAGGGTCTCCATATTCTTTACGGTATGGTATATGTTGGCGCCCTGAAAAGTCTGTACATCAAGAGACGAGACATATGCCATCCAGTTGAAGGGATGTGTGGGGCTATTTTCCGGTCAAGCACCCAAGAAAAATGTTGATTTAGGCGGAGACGAAGGTATTGTGTGTTCCACAAGAGATTGTGGAACCCAAAGGTTGGGTGTATGATGTCACTCAGCTACTGTTGTTTCATTGGACGTAGTCCAAGGAACTCTAACAATATACACACACATATGGAACTGGTGAGCGAGACAATAGAGGTGACAGATTGGTTGATTTTGCTGAAGGACAAGAACTATATATTATGAATTCGTTGTATAAGAAAAATATCAGCATAAAATGGACATGGAAAAGTCCATCTAGGCTCACAAGTGAAATTGACTACATCATGACCAACGATAAAACAATATTTACCAATTGTACTGTCCTTAACAATTTTAATGTTTGAAGTGACCACCGAATGGTACGAGCAAGGGTTCGGATTGACTGTCGAAGAGAGCGTGGTAAGATCAAAGAAGGGCAAAGTGGATTCTGGGAAACTGCTGTCAAGCCGGTTTGCTGCGTTATAACTGCAAACAAACAAAAATCTCCAGTGAGACCATTGATTTAATGAAGATGCAGCGGGCAATGAGAAATGCAGGTAGTCCTTTTGGCAGAATCGAGTACACTGAGCTCTGCAAAACTATAAGGAAACGTATCAGAGAGGACACGCACCGTTTCACCATGCAGCTAATGCAAAAAAGCCTGGAAGAAAACAAGGGAATTAACAAGGCTAAACAGAAGCTGAACAAAAAGAAGAAGCTAAGCTGAAAAAAAGAAGGTAAAGAGCAAAAGAACGCAAATATATGCCTTAAGGCAAGAAGATGGCACAGTGTGCAGGGCGCGTACCCAAATGTTAGAGATTGTCAGAAAATTTTATTCCCAGTTATATGAAGATTAGAACTAATCAAAGACAGCAATAGCCAGGAAAGAACAAATGCCAGATATCCTAGTGGAGGAAGTAGCAAATGCTATAGAATCGATGAAAAACAGCAAGGCTCCTGGAAAGGACAGTGTAACTGTCGAAATACTAAAAGCTGGTGGTCGGACGTTACATAAAACACTGACAAAATTATACTCAAAATGCCTCAAAGAACAAAAAGTACCTGTCTTATGAAAAAATGCAGAAGTAATCCATTTACATAAAAAACGAGCACAGGAAGATTTAAAGAACTACCGTCCAATAAACCTCCTATCAGTAATGTACAAAGTTTTCACTAAGATAATTTCTAAAAGAATATTAAAAAAACTGAATGACGCACAACCAAGAGAACAAGCAGGATTCAGAAGTGTATTCAGTACAATGCATCACATCCAGGTTGTACAGCAGGCCATAGAAAGGCACAACGAATACACCATGCCACTGTGCTTGGCTTTTATCGACTACGAAAAAGCATTTGACTCTATCTCAAAGCATGCTATAATGGATGCACTGCTTAGCCAAAGGGTAGATAAAGCATATGTAAACCTATTAGGATCGATATATGATGGAGCTACAGCCACAATGCACCGTGATGATCTTGAAGTGGGAATGAATGTAGAACGAGGTGTACGGCAGGGTGACGCAATATTGCCTATTCTTTTCTCGGCTGGCCTTGAAGAAGTATTCCGTAAACTGGATTGAGAACAGGATGGTGAAAAGATCAATGTTGCAAACGTAAATAATCTTAGATTTGCAGATGATATTATTCTCCTTTCACAAGACCCAGAAGAGCTGCAAAGACGTATACAAGAATTGTAAAGGGCTGGGGAACCATTTGGCTTGAAAATGAACCTGAAAAAGAGTCAGGTTATGTTCAATAACTTCGCTCAGAACAGAAGAATTTCAGTTTTAGGAGGGGATTTGGAGATTGTGGACAGCTTTACATATCTTGAGCAGATGATTTCAATGGAGGGGAATACTGCCCGGGAGGTGGAACGGCGTGTTAAATGTGGCTGGCAGGCATTTGGCAGGCTCAACATAGTGTTTAAGAGCAGAGTCTTCGATCAGTGCGTTCTACCCGTTATGACATACGGAAGTGAAACTTGGACACTCACATCGCAATCAATTCAAAAACTTCGGGTGGCACAGAGGGGAATGGAAATATGTATGCTTGGCATTACAAGACGAGACAGAAAGTTCTGCGCATGGATAAGGGAACAAACGAAAGTCTATGACATCATTGGAAGAGTAAAGCAATTGAAATGGAGATGGGCAGGCCATATAGCGAGGCGACGACAGATGGACCAAGGCAACCCTGGAGTGGATACCGCTTGATCGCAAAGTCATTTATTTATAAAAGATAAAAAATAGAGTAAAATTGATCATAAAAAAATTAAAAAAAGGTACAAAACATTATAATTAGTAAATTTTTGAATGGTATGGGTTAAAGTGCAATCAGTGCACAGCGGAATATGCCATGATGATCTTGGTCTTTTATTTTTCTTTTTCCAGTGCACATTTTATCCAACGTCGTCTGTCAGACACCGGCATATGCTCTCCAATATTTAGTAAAAGCTTGGCTCTCTTTGATCGAGAACCGTTTGATCTACTAAACTTCCTCGTTACTTTGGTTGTATGTCGTCCAGCAAAACCATCTGTTCAGCCAGATTGACAAGAAAGTTAAGAAACTTTCCGTTTTTCTTCACCACCTCTTGGTGGATAATATGGACATTTACAGCTGCTGTCAGAATATATTGATACCATCATTTTTTCCACCATTTGGTAGATTTTCTGTCGAAGTCATATACTTGAACGTTTTGATCCTTTAAATTGACTCCATCCATCACTTTATTATAAGTAGGGGTAGCAGTAGGAGCTTTTTTTTAAGATATTTTTGCTTCCGTTTTACAATTTCTATTTCTGGTTTATAACAATTACTCATCATCAACATCAATTCTTCTATTGGAACCTTTGGTGTGAAACACTAAACTTGAAGAGATTTACCACTAAACACCAAAACACTTTTTTAAACTGCTCGACGCACGTTTCGCTAACCATGTTAGCATCATCAGGAGTTGATTTAATCTAATTCTAAAACTAAACTATGTTCTATTTATATGAAAACCATACCTAACGAAGCGTGTAAAAATCATGAACCATGAAGGGTACTAAGCCTTACATTAATAATTGAAAAAGTTGACTGAAAGGAATCGGTCCTTTATCTCGGTTCATGATTTTCTTACATTTTTCTATTTGAATGCTTTCATATGCATCCAAAGCCCTATTATTATTAACACTTTTAATTAGCCTTAAATTACTAATATCTATACTGTGGTCATGTTCGACTGCATGTTGGGCAACATAAGATTTTTCATTTCTCCCATATCTAATGTGGGCAATATGTTCTTTATATCTTGTCAATATGGATCTTTTTGTTTGCCCAATATACCTTCGATCACAGTCTTGACAACTAATTTCGTAAATCCCCGACTTTTCATGCTGCTCTACTTTATCTTTTGGATTATCCAGAACTTCTCTTAATTTATTATATGGTTTGTACTCAACCTTAATGTCCACTTTTTTCAAAATTTAGTCTAGTCGTCTTGTCAACTGGGCATCAAATGGTATTACCATGAATTTCTTTGTGTTCTGATCCTTTTGAAAAGTCAAAGATTCTTTCAATAATTTTCTGAACTTATGTTTTCTAATTAGTTTATCTACAATGTTCTTATTATAACCATTCACTTCAGATACCTCCCTAATTAATGTTAATTCTTTGTTATAATTATCTTTATTTAAAGGAAAATTAATTAATCTATTTACCATAAAATTTAAACTAGCCATCTTATTTTGGAGGCTATGATTTGAATCGTTAGGAATGTATCTCGAATTGGTGATGGTTTTTCTGCAAATATTTAAATCTAACCTATTTTTATTATTTCTACTGCTTAACCCATTCAGAAATGGTAAACTATCGTTGTTTTTGAGTTCACGCGTGAATATTATATTTTCGGATTTACTATTTAAGTTCTTAATAAAATCATCTAAATTTTCATTTTTCGAATCGAAAATGGCAAAAATGTCATCCACATATCTTAACCATATCTTCGGAAAGTAACTAAATTCATCTTTTGCCTCGGTTTCAAATTTACTCATAAATAAGTTGGCTAAGAACGGTGACAGAAGATTGCCCATTGCCGTTCCTTCTTGTTGTTCATAAAACCTGTTATTAAGCTGAAAACAATTTTGTTTCATACATAATCTTGTTAAGGAGATGTACTCAGAAACAATCTTGTTATTAAAACCGTTTAACTCGAGTAACTCCCTTAGTTTATGCTAGTCGTTCAGCTAATGTGTTTTCTTTGAAATAATTTCCCATTTCTTTGCCTGCATATATATATTTATATCGTAGATCTAACCATTTAGAGAGTCGCACCGCCGTCAAAGCTTTATTCCCCGCGTTACAGGTTTGAGTGTTTGAGAGTTTACCACCTTCTGAAAGCACCGATTACCACCTTCTGAAAGCACTGATCAGCACCGATATTTTCACCCTATGGTGAATCAAGTCTTTCGTTCGTGCACTGAGCGATAAAAATAAAAAGGCTCTTCGGAAACATCAATTTGAATGAGTTTGAAATTCATTCTGTGGTAACCGAATTTCAAGTTTAGGATGCACTGGAATCGTACATTTTCCTCAGCGGAATTTCGAGTTGAACCCTGGTTATCGGATGGGACAAAATCAGATTCTGATGCTGACGAAAAATCTAGATCACTTTGTTCATTGTCGCTCAACGCTTCTAGATGCTCCAACAGTTCTTTATCAGTGATTAATTTTCTAGTCGTTTTGAAATAATAATAAAACAAAAAATTCCTAGCCAAAAATACCACTGGGACATTATGTCACAGAAATTTCAAACAAAACAAAATGGTAAAACTTACTTCAGTCAGTTTGTTGATATGTGAATTATTATTAAAATATATAAATATTAAAAACAACAAATATAATCTAAAAATAATGCAAAATACAAAAACAATGAAAACTACTAGTTTTTATGAGAAAAACGTTGTTTATAAACGCACATGGCAAAATCTGAAAACTAATCTATCAGAACTACCAACTATCTAACTAATCAAATCAGAATGATAAAGATGGCCGCCCAAGGTCAACAGATGATTTTACGTCATTATATAGACCCTACACAATTATTGGAACAAATAAGAAGCCAGTTTAAAGCAACTGGTGTTCCACTGGAGTGTCCCATTGTCCCATTGGTAGTGTAAAGGTTAACATAGTGAGAAACAGATTTACTTTTGCTGTATTTACAAAATAAATATATATTTTGTCAGGATTTGTTTGCGATAACGTGAAAAAAATTAGTACTTTTATTTTTTTTCTATTGAAGTACAAACCATCTTTAAGAAGATAAGCAGCAATAAAATGTTCCAATGTTTTAGTTTTACATACATTGGAAGTATGAAAGATCCAAATGGACAACATTTTCGATTAAAAAAAATCTCTTTTCCACGTAGTCACAATAAAGAAAAAAAAAAACATTTACATTTTGACCAACCCAAACGAATGGAACTGTTAATGGGCATTAACGAATTCAAACACGTTGTCGGCGAGCCCAAATAACAAACAAATTATCCTAAAACGGTCGAGAGCGAGGCATAGACGTGACTGGCAGTGAAACGTAAATTAAAAATTTAAATATCGACACGATTTTTTTCCGTTCTTGTGTTTCGGACGAGTCTCATGGTATGCGACGACGTTTCGGCCCGGTACACCTGTAAAAATCCTGACGACAGAATGTTAAAAATCGTAACGGCACATTCGGACAACTGTTTTTATTGTTAACAATGAGTAAAGACCGTCGCGCTTCTTCTCCGCCATTTTCTTCTACCAATCTGCTTCTACGAGGCCTGTACGAAAAATTCTTTCGTATTTTGTTCGAGACAGGGTAAGTCAATACTATTTATGAATTGGAAATTTCACACATGCTTTTCTGTCAGTGTAATAACACTGTATACGGAACATGTATTTTATTCCTTAACAGTAAACCGTGCGCGCTTGATATGATGAACATATCCGAGCACCTTTAAATAACGATTCGAATCATAGCTTCCAAAATAAGATGGGTAGTTTAAATCTTATGATAAATAGGTTAATCAATTTTCCTTTAAACAAATATAATTATAACAAATAATTAAAACTAATTAGGGAGGTATCCGAAGTGAACGGTTATAATAAGGACATTGTAGATAAATTGATTAGAAAATTCGGCACTTGAACAATTTTTTTTATCATAAATGGAAAGATCATATATAACTTTTATAACAAAACTATTTTTTATTTTATTTTTTTCCTTATGATTAAAAAGTTATATCAAATTATTTAGTACCGATGACACGCTTTTCTGTATGATCAATACAGAAAATAGCAATATATTACAATATAATTGAAAGCTCATATAAAATCACTACAAAAGGACCGAGGTGGCAGAAGTACTGATTTAGAAACCTCAGCCCTAATTCTTATTCAACCCATAGTACACATAGACTAAGCTATATTACATATAATAATCTTATAGGCAATAAGTGAAAATTTAAAAATATATTATTGTTCATATACAATCAAATAAGAAACAAAAAAAAAAAAATGAGTCATTGAAAAGAAGAGAGGTGTCAAGGCAATAGAGGCACAGACAAAATCATTAATCATTAAGGCAGGCATATTGCTTCCAATTGCTTTTTATATAAGTAGTTGTAGCACGGGCGTAGCCAAGGGGGGGGTTTTGGGGGTTCAAAGCCCCCTGAAATAAGCCAAATATTACCTAATATTATACCGAAAAACACGAGGAGTGAAGAGAGTTAAATTATTACATTTGAATTGAATATATTACCGAACTAGTGGACGTTGCGCCATGGCGAGTAACGCCATCTCTTGTCTAGTAGTCGAACTATTTTGTATCGTATGGAAACTTGGCGTTGTTTCTCGATTATTCGCTACGCCCCTCGGTCGGAATGAGCGGAGCTTTGTGGAAATTTGTGGTAGTTTTTGGACAGCTACTACTGGGCTGCTATATAAGCGGAGCGTGACCGCGCTTACGGCAGTATTGTTCCATGCGAACTCGAAGCGCATATAAGTGAAAAGTGGTGAACGAATAGTGAAGAGAAGTGTACCGTGTAAGTGAGTAATTTTAGTGCAGTGTTATTCGGTGACCTTGTTAAGGTTAGATACGTGAATCATTATTACTGTCGAAAAATGGAGGGGAAAAAAAGGAAGGGTGATAAACTTAAAGGTATGGACTACTGGAAAAAGTGGTGTAGTCAAAGGGTTTCTAATAAAGAAACAAATTTGGATTTAGCTATTAAGCTTCAGCTACCTTGCATGCTGATAAGAAGACTGTGATGACAAGCGGGCCCTCGACCTCAACTTCAATCACAATACCGAATGTCGAAATCGATGCCATGTCGCTGGTGCCCTGTTCGATACCTTCAACTGCCGCAATTTACATCTAGTCTGCAACAGGCCAGCTTGCCTGTTCCTTCATCTTTTACATATGTAGCTAAGTTGGATGTTGGTTTTTACGCGAATCAAGAAAAAATCTTGGATGAATATTTTAAAGTCCAAATTTTAAAAACGCCATGGAACCCACCCAGAGATTATAAGTTTCCTATATCCACAAAACGAAACTTGCGCTTTCAATTGAAATGGTTGGAGAGATTCCCCTGGTTGTCATATTCGGAATATAAAAGTGGAGTATAATGCAGAATTTGCGTGGTAATGGGACGTTCGCTTGATGAAGGTAAAGGCGGTCATCAAAGGATCGGTCAGTTGGGAACCGAACCTTTTTGTAAGTGGAAAAATGCCCTAGAAATATTTGAAGCTCATGCAAAATCGGGATACCACAAGCGAAATTCAGAATTAGCAGATAACTTTCTAAAAGTAATGTCTTCGCAGGCTTTTTCGGTCACTGAACAGCTGTCTTCTGAAAGAAAGAGACAACAAGAGGAGAATCGAAAGAAAATAATCCCTATCGTAAAAGCAATAATTTTTTGCGGCAAACAAGGCATCTCCTTTAGAGGTAAAATCGATTCGGGGCGCATACAAATTACACCAGAATCACCAGAACCTGAACAACCACTACAGAATGATGGTAATTTTAGAGCCCTGTTGCGGTTCGCTGCTGAGTCTGGAGATAAAGATCTGGCTGAGCATTTGAATACTCCACAGAAGAATGCCCTGTACACAAGCCCTCAGATCCAAAACGAAATAATTGACATTTGTGGTGAATTAATTCAACATAAAATAATTGAAGAAGTAAAGAAAGCCAAACTATTTGCGATTATGGCTGACGAAACCACCGACATCGGACGTGTAGAACAAGTCTCGTTATGTCTTCGATATGTTGATTTTACAGATAATAAACACCATATACTTAAAGAGATGTTCCTTGAGTACATTCCAACGGTCGATGTTTCAGGATCCGGTCTCGCAAATCTTATTATTACAGCTCTGAAAAAGCATGGACTTGAATGTTCTCATGTGGTTGGTCAAGGTTACGATGGGGCTGCAGCTATGAGTGGGTATTTGCACGGTGGCCAAGCTTATGTTCGCCAAGAATGTCCTCTTGCTCTTTATGTACACTGTACTGCACACTCTCTCAACCTTGCTATTGTTGATTCATGTTCATTAGCAAATGTCCGAAATTGCATTGGGATTGTGCAGTCTATTGGTTCCTACTTTCGACATTCTGCTCAACGCACTGCTTGGTTGAAAGAAAAAAATCAAAAGCTACTACCCGTCGGTAACCAAAAAAGCTTGCTCTCAATGTGTGAAATACGGTGTGTCCACAAACATGAAGCTATTATAAGATTCAGGGAAATTTATTCAGCGATTGTGAATGCTCTCGAAGAACTCCAATTTAATCACTATAAGGAAACATCGCAACAAGCCGCCCAATTGCTAAGTACGCTTCGATCTTCGGATTTTGTGATGTGTTCAGTGATTCTTCAAAAAGTTATGAGTTATACATTGTCGCTATCAAAACAATTACAGACAATTGACATCGATGTTATCACGGCATTTAAACATGTAGATGATGTTATTAATGTCTTACAACTGCTGAGAAACAACACTGACGTCGAATATCTTCATCTCTATGAAGACGCAAAGGTTTTACTGGAAGAAAATGGTGGTATACTGCGAATGCCACGCGTCATCGGAAGACAATTAAACAGGCCGAACATTCCTGTATTGGATGTATGCACGTATTACAAAATTAATTTGTTCATTCCATTTCTTGATCATACAATTCAACAATTGGTTGAAAGGTTTACCAAACATCGTAAAGTAGTATCAGCATTATCTGGTGTGCTACCTTCAAATTTTACTGCCAGTTCTGAAATTGAAGGAGCAATTTCCATGTACTCGTCACTGCTTCCCGAAAGCAACATATCAGTGGTTAAAGCAGAACTTGAAGTATGGAAAACAGTGATGACAAGTATCTCGCCTACCCCGAAATCTAGTTTGGAATGCCTAGATATGTGCGATAAAAACCTTTATCCTAATATTTACACATTACTACAAATCTTGGTTACCATTCCTGTATCCACTGCTACCCCAGAAAGGTCTTTCTCGAGCCTAAGGAGACTGAAAAACTATTTACGAAACACTACAAGTGAAAACAGACTTAATGGTTTGGCTCTCATGAACATTCACTATGGAACAGAAACTCATGCAGATGAAATAGTGGATATATTTAAAAGAAAAAGCCGAAGATTTCTTCTTTAATGGTTTTAGATTTAGCGCAGAGGAACGAAATTAATTTAACCATTTCATTTAAAGTTAAGAACTTTATAAATATGTTGTAATTTTTCCGATGAATATATAGATATTAAATTTCATGTAAGTATATTTTTGTTGTTTTATTTACTTCAAACTAACCCCCCCCCCCCCCACTTAAAACTAAATCCTGGCTACGCCCGTGAGTTGTATTTACATTTTTTAAATCGGACAGGTTTAAAGTATTTATACTCTTGAGGTATATCGTTGTACACATTATATATATTATATGAAAACGACTTCGCAAATTGCGCAGAGTAAAACATAGGTGGCGATAATCGACCCCTAAATCTAGTATTCAAACTGTGCACATTCGATCGAAATCTAATCATATTATAGTAATATGGAGGACTTTTGTATCACAATATCAATGAAATAAACAGCCCGCGTGGAGTTGCTTTCTATATAAATTAGATAAACATTTCAATGACACCAGCTTATGGCATAGAGGTTGAAACTTCCGTATCCGTATTCCAATAACTCAAACAAAATTTCAGCAATTGCCCACTCCTCTTAGCATCAACTGTGCTTAAAAATGGCCCATAAAGCACATCGCAGTAATTGATATGACTTAAAACAGTTACTTCCAAAAGTCTCAGTTTCAAACTGGTAGTAAGGACATGTATGTGGGGAAATAGTTTCTTTAAACCAGCATAAGCTATTTTGAGTTGAAATGTTACAAAATTGCTAAATTCTAAGTCAGCATCTATCTCCATTCCGAGACTCCTGGCTCTGTGCACATTCTGCAATACAGTATTACCAACCATTATAATAATTTCCTTCTCTGTCCTATGTCGATCCTTATCAAATACCATAACATAACACAATTGTTGTCTGTCCGAGAACGCTGTTAGCTCTGCAATATCTTCGTTAATCAAGACATTAGCATTATGAAAGTCATAAAACGGAAAGGAATAGAGTAACTGTGTATCATCAGCATACATATAATGAGTACAATATTTTAAGCTTTTAGAAATGGCACATGTATAGATGCAGAACAGTAGTGGCCCCAGAACTGAGCCTTGTGGAACTCCACAGTTGCTAGGTCCTCTAGGAGATTACCGTTATCGGTTTTTACAAACTGATATCTGTTACTAAGATAGTAGACCATCAATTTTCTAGCATTCTGCGCCAGGTCTACAAAATGAAAAATAGCACCCTTAAGTTCAATGTTAACCCTATCAAATGCTTTAGAGTAATCTAATAGCACTAGTACAGATGTTCTATCGATATCATTATTTCTTACTATATCATCAATTAGGTCCAGCAAAGTGAAACTATATCCTTTACGGAAGCCAGACTGACTCAAACGAAGAATGTTCTATTCATTAATATGCTTGGTTAACTGCTCAGCCAAGATCTTTTCCAAGAGCCTTGACAGTGTTGGCAAGATCGATATTGGCCTAATCTCATTAAAAGATGTTATTTCTGTTTTTTTCGAAATGGTATTATTTTAAATATTTTCCATATATCCGAAAAAGTACCCTCCAGCAAACATGAATTAACAATGTGCACCCATACTGGAAGAATACATGGACAACACATACGAATAATTTCAATATTTATCCCATCAGATCCAGCTGCGTTAATCTTTATTGATTGTAAATGTTTGGAAACAGTATATTCGTCGACAATGTTAAAATTAAATAGTGATTCAAAATATTCTTTTTAATTATTATTATAAAAGTTTAGTAATTCCAAATCTTGTGACAGATTAGCAGCTGTTTTTAAAAGATGGTTATTTATATCTGTAGCACTGCTTAAGGCATCTGGCAAGGATGCTATATATATATATATTTATATCTAATTTCTCGAGGGCTTTCCAAAAATATTTGCTATTGCTACCATAACATTTTACACAAAAATCTAAATAACTCTGTTTGTCTCGCTTTATTGCACCTATTGTAACGTTCATAATTGTTTTATAATATTTCCATGCTTCTGGAGTCTTTCCAACTTTATACCTACGAAGCGCCTTGTCTTTCATATCGACTAACTTTTTTATAATTGGAGTAAGCCATGGAGGATTTGCTTTCTTGATACTACATTCTCTAATAGGAGCGATGGTGTCAAATAAGTCAATTATTAGATTATTAAAATATAATACTTTTAAATTCAGATCATGCTGAAAAAAACCCTTGAAATGTGGTCAATTGTAAAAGTTTATTTAATAAATTCATATTTACATTCTTTCGGCATCTCGATTTAAATGTTTTTATTGTCGATTTTTCAATATTCTGTTCATGACTACATAAAAACAAGCTGATGAGCAGATGAATTAAACAGATTCCGTACCCGATATGCAAGAATTTATCTCCTTCGATGTTATGATTAAGTCTATTAGGGTGGCAGTTTATTTGTTATGCGCGTAGGTGAATCAATGTGCTGCTTAAGACCAAAACTTTCCAGAGCCGTGTTTAACCTGGTTGTCATACTATCATCACAATTCATTATATTAATGTGAAAGTCACCGCCACAGACAACCGCATCACACAGTGTTACGGAATTGGAATACTATCTTCAAATATATTCAAAAAGTCATTGAAACTAGTATTCGGTGGCCTATACACAACACCAAAGCCATACATAACCCTATTCAATTTTAATCCCAACCATAACTGTTCAAGTGAAGGTTCCACACTTCCATACAATACCTTACAATAAGTACTTAATAATACCTTACAATAATTAAGTCCAAATTTACTTAATATAAATTGCAACACCGCCACCATGTCTAGACCTATCCTGCCTGAACAAGTTGTAACCCTCAATATGCAGTAAATTATCACTGAAGTTTCACATAAACCCATTAGATCAAATTTCCTCATAAGTAAATATGCCTTAAAGTCAGCAAACCTACCAGGCAAAGTTGCTATATTATAAAAAGCATAACGTATCCGATCCACCTCCATCACCCCACACCAAATACAAATATAACTATAGAAAAAGAAAAAAAAAACAAAATATGAATATAATGCTGCCAAATAAGAAAAATACTCTTTAAAAATCAATTAAAATACCTATCAAAAGTTAAACTTTACGGCCATCGGTCTTTATTTATAATATATTAATATCCTCAGTAGTTATGATGGTGTGAATCTTATCTTTAACCTTAGCAAACACTCGTCCATCTCTGGTCCAGGTATTATGGATGCCAAATTTCTTTTTTGTCAACGAGTATAATTCATAGCGCTCCCTCGTAAGTTCTTTTACCATAATCATCTTAGTATCCTTCAGATTCGTTTTGTTATGAAAAATGTCGTTACGTACCTTTATTGAACCGAAATTGATTATTATTGGTCTCGGAATTGGAATTGGTCTATTAGTGTTCTTTTGACCCACCCTGTAGCAAAAATCTATATCTGCCGCTTGTACTCCAAAATGATTTCCTGTTAATTTAGACACACAAGTTTTTAAATTTTTCGGAAGAGTCGCTGGATTCTGGAACACCATATAGTTTTACAGTATTTTTTTTTATTTACCTGTTCCAGTTCTTCTATTCTAGTTTTTAGTCGTTCGCTATTTGCATGTGCTTCATCCAACCTCCTCTCCAGTTGCATTCCTACTGCATTCGCAATTTTATCGGTAAACATTTCAATAAACTTGTCGTCAGCGAAACATTCCTCGAGAGTAACCTTGATATCAGATTAGGGTTCCTTTTGTTTTCTTTTCATTCATTATAATAACTTTTATTTATATTATTTAATTTTTTATAAATTAACGTGCCAAATTTATAAAAAGGAATATTCTTTGAATATAAAACCAACAGGAGGGAGCCTTGCTTATCTTAATGCACATATAAATGGAAATGGAAACGACCATATTGAAACACCACAGATGACTCATTATTTTGGAATTTTAGTAATTGGTGTCAACAACTTAGAAGTTTAATAGTGATTTGTGCAATTATAGTGTGTTTTAATCAATAATAAGTGCAGAATAAGACAATAGAATACAGACAATAAAAGCAATAATATCGGAAGTAAGGCAAACACAAAATTTGGTTAGTTGTGGGTCTTACATTACGCAAGCAACTGCTTTTAATTCTAAATTTGTCAATTATTTAGAAATAAAAACGTATTTTGTTTGAAATAAATTTTCCGGTTATGAATCATATATATCGTCTGGTATGCATAGGCGTAGTCAAATTGATTTAGGCAAAATAATATAATTATAATGTTATCAAGATAGTGATTATCTTTTCTTAGAACGTAATTTTTAACGTATTATTCTAAAATGTTTAGTATACTGGGCCTTAAAAATTCAGATTATTTTTTAGTTTTCGTTTGATACTTCCATTTTGATTTGTATTTCATGTTATTAAACCAGTTAATCTTTTTTCAAGATTTCTCAAGGATTATAATTTAGAAGACACAGTGGATAAATTGTATTAAAAAGCCAGTCTTTATTGCAAACCGCAGATGTACAATAATTGTACAATAATTTATTGTTTTAAACAATTGTAAACTTTTATCAGTTTCTTGTTTTTAGTCATACTGCTCTACGCCACTGCCAAGCCGGAAACAGTAGTCGGCTATATGCAGCTACCATTCTGGTCCCGCTTACAGAATCATATGCTCCTTCCTGTAATTTTATATCAAAGGGAATATTCCTAAACATTCGCAAATAATCTACACAACCGAGGGTGGTAACAATAAGAAAACCCTACAGGATCGTTTATTTTGTAGGATATGAATAATAATATTCAAGAATTAGACAAGAATAGACAAGAACAAAACTCGACTACCGATTTGTCTTATAAGAAATGTCTTATACTGATGAAAGTTTTACAGGATAATTTACAGGTACAGAAATTTGTGGGATCAGTTGGATGATCACCAAGTCGTTATTAAGGACTGGCAAAGCAGTTTTCCATGGAATTAAAAGAAACATCTGAAGGAATATGCCAACAACAGGAAAAGCAAATCTACTATCCAAACAAAAAGTAAAGAAAATTAAATATTTATATTCTAAATAAAAACAAAACCTCTGAAATATTTAATATTTATGATATAATATTTGATAGGGTATGTTTAAACATAGGTTAGAAATTTATCATATGCATTGAAGACAGATGGTAGACTGACAATAGTTCCAAGATATGTTGTGGTACATAGTGGTTTTCTAATGGGTAGACCTTAACAGAAGAGTCCCACACTTCGACTATAAGTTTTCGCCTAAAAAAAAAAGTTTAGGTGCCTTTTCTCTTATTTGGGAAATCTCTGGTTGGTTATGCATTACAGTTAACATCCAGATTTATTTATATTTGCAAATATTATTAAATCAAGTGTCTAATGTAGTTGTTTGTAAAACATGTAAGGCGAAAAATCGAGGAAAAAATTTAAAAATAGTGAAAACCTTAATTAAAGCAATAATGTAGTATGGGTGGATTTTTTTTTAATATTGTTAATAAAGTTTAGTGTGATGGTTTGAAGAATTGGTGTGGTTTTAAAAGTATTGCAAACTTCAATAAATTCAATCAAACAAATATGGGTAGTGATTTTTTTATTCTGGATTGATTATTAATTTAGTCCACATATTTTAATCTATTGTAATATATTATTCATATTATCCTAGTTGGGGGAAGTTTTATTATATATATTTACCAGGGTATTTTTTGACTGCAATAAAATTAGTGATTTAAACAGTATGTATGAGTTTTGTTTTTCTAATTATGATTTATTTTGATTTTTCGCACAAAAAATTATTACAAAACTAGAAGTTACCTTTTTGTTACTCAATATTTGACATTTTTCTTCAGCTTTAGTTTCTTCAGGGTGTAGGATCTTTGCTTCTCTGATGTCTTCACATGAGTAGTGCTAATGCTTGATTACAACCAACTGTCCTCAAATATATACAAAATATTACTATTTACAACATTATATAATTTTTTTTTGAGTATTTATTATCTGCTGCACATTCGTGACATTGAGTGTATTGTATAACGTAGCTGAATAAGCTTTACTCGGAACTTTATGTTCTGGACATGCATGCCCTTTTACCATGCAAATACCACTTTTGCGTTTAAGTTTTAAAAACAAAACCTCTAGCCTTGTCACCATGACTTTCTCGTGACACTCTACAAATAGTTTATTATTATTATTCACGTATGGGCCCTGGTGGACCACGCGAAGTACAATTAGAGGCGTTTGTTGTTGTTAGCCCTCCTTTGTGCCCATACTGATTTCATTCTTTCGCTATGAGTTTGTTTCCTTTCGTCAGACCAAGTTGTTCCAGTCTTCCTACATTTTTCTCTCTGGCCAACCTTCCAAACGTTAAACTTGTGTCTGAAACAGCCTCTATCCTGAATTTCACTTTGTGTAATATTTGCTGATTTTAGGTCCTCTTTAATTGCAGCAATCCATTTAATTATTTCTACTTTAGCTTTACTCCTATTTTCATAAAATTCGACTATTTGTCTAGTTAACCTACTCGGATTCATCCGTTTTATGTGTCCGTAAAACTTAAGTCTTCGTTTTCTCATATCGCTATGTATATCTGTGTATTGTTTGATTTCTTGGTTTTCTCGAAGTCGGTATGTTGTGCTATTTATTTGTTTGGGCCCTAGGATTTTTCTTATGATTTTTCTTTCCTTCTTTTCAATGTCCTCGATGACCCTCTTTCTATTCAAAATGAGCGTTTCCGCAGCATATAGACATTCTGGCTTAATAACTGTGTTGTAATGTCTCAGTTTTGTGTTTTTAGATAGGCATTTTTTGTTGTAAATGTTTTGTGTAAGTCTCAATGTCGTTTCCATTTTTGACATCTACCCTTATTGGCCGCTTTTTCCAACCCATTTTCCATGATTATTTCACCCAAATATTTGAATTGAGAGACTCGTCTGATGTTACCATATTTTGTTTTTAGAAATGGCGTTCTTAGTCTGGTGCAGGTCATGTATTGTGTCTTTTCAAAGGAAATTTGGAGTCCTACATTTTCGGATGTTTCTTTTAGGATTTCAATCTGTTTCTGTGCCGTTAATACATCTTGAGCTAAAATTGATAGATCATCAGCAAATGCCAGACAATCAATTTTGATGTTGGTTCTCCCCAGTTTAATGGGCTGGTCAATATTCAGGGCCGACTTTTTTTCACGCCACTCCTGTATTACTTTTTCTAGAACACAGTTAAATAAAAGTGGCGAGAGTCCATCCCCTTGTCTCACTCCAGTTTTAATTTCGAAGGGCTCCGAGATCTCACCCATGAATTTAACTTTTGACCTTGTGTTAGTTAACGTTGCTTTAATAATTGCCAGCGTTTTCAGATCCAGTCCTTGTTCTTTCAAGATTCGGAATAAAGATTCGCGGTCAATAGAATCATATGCTTTTTTGAAATCCACAAATGTACAGACGAGATTTTTATTGTACAGTTTTTGATGTCTTAGAATCAACTTCAGATTCAGGATCTGTTCAGGGCAGGATCTGCCCGGTCGAAAACCTGCTTGATATTCACCAATGTTCGGTTCTAACTGTCCCTGTGCTCTGTCTAGTAGACATTGAGATAGAATCTTGTAACAAACTGGGAGAAGAGATATCCCTCTATAGTTGTTTACATCCGTTCTATCTCCTTTCTAATGTAGTGGATGGATTAGAGCATCTTTCTAATCTTCCGGAATCGGTTCGGTTCGCCAAACTTCTTGTAGAATTTTTGTTATTTCCCTGATTGTACCTGGACCAGCGGATTTCAAAAGTTCCGCAGTGATTCCATCTTCACCAGAAGCTTTGTTATTTTTAAGCCGCTTGATTTGCCTTATTATTTCATCTTCATTCGGTGGTAATGAATCTGGGTTTGTTTGTTTAGGCTTTAGTGTTGCTAATTTGGTTAAGGGCTCAGGACAGTTTAGTATTTGTTCAAAATATTTCGCAAGTTCTTTGCAATTATCTTGGTTATTTAGAGCTAATTGTCCGTTTTCCTTTTGGAAGCAAAGACTTTGCGGTTGATAGCCAGTTACTTTAGTTTTAAATGTTTTGTAAAAGTTTCGAGTGTTACGTTTTTGGAAATCTTTTTCTATTTCATTAAGTTGATTGTTTTCATATTTTCTTTTAGTTTGTCTAATTAGCTTCGATGTTTCTTTTCTTGCTTCCAAAAATATGTTATAGTTTATTGCTGTTTTTTGACTGTTCCAATCTTTGAATGCTTTACTTCGGCTTAATACTGCTTGCTCGCAAACTTCATCCCACCACGGATGTTTTTTACGTTTTTGTAAAGGGACCAACTTTAAGGCTGTTTTAATAATTTTTTGTTTCAATTCTTGCCAGTTCTGTGCTGGTTGTTTATCAAGCTCTTCTGTTAGGGCTGGTTTTATTTTCGTTGGGTCGAACTTTGGTATTAGCAGCCTCTTTTGAATAAGTTTTCGAGGTTTTAAACTAAGTTTGATTCTAGTCAAGTAGTGATCCGTGTCTATGTTAGCTCCTTTCCTGACTTGAACATTCAAAATCTCTTTATAATTGGGGTACGAAATGGCAACATGGTCAATTTGAAATTCACCCATGTACGTGTTTGAGCACCTCCAGGTTTTTTGTTTTGATATTTTCTTCTTAAAATGGGTTGACATTATTTTTAGATTAAACTGCGAACATAGTTCAACCAATCTTCTACCATTATGGTTAGTCCATTTATGAGCGGGAAAACTGCCGACTGTTTTCCTGTACTTTTTTCTTTCCCTAGCTGGGCGTTGAAATCACCCAATAGGATTTTTACATGGTTAGAGGGAATTTTAGAGATAGTCTTTTCTAGAATTTCCCAGGACTTATTTACTTTTTCAGGATTAGATTTATTTTCTTCGTTAACTGGGAGGTGTGCATTGATTAATGTATAGTTTTTGTTAGCACACTTAAGGGATAGTGTCATAAGTCGATTATTTACTGGCTGGACATTTGTTATAGAACCAAGGATGTTTCTTGAGACAGCGAAAGCAACACCGAGATGTGGTGTATTTTTGAGTATTTTTTTGTCCGTTTTACGTTTAAAAAGTCTGTAGTTGCCGAATTCCAAGGTGTTATCATCAGTCAATCTACTTTCTTGCAAAGCTAAAATTTTGATTTTTTGCTGATTTAATGTTCGCCCCAATTCGTGTAGTTTTCCTGGACGCAGGAGAGAATTGATATTTACCGTTCCAAAGAAAGTTTTTATTTTCGGTTTCAGACGTTGGCCAGAGGTCTCCGACTCCCTCTGAAAGATTTTGCGTTTAAGCCCGGACGCCCCAGAATCCGAAAGTCCAGTTTTACCAGCAAAGCTGGCAGAGGATTGTCTACCTCCTGGGGTAATTTTGTAATTACTAGAACGCTTCATCTTGTACTTTGAATTAAAGGTTTGAGCCATGACGGTTCAGAGGTTAAGACTGGAGGGGTTAGTTCCAGAATTTAAATATCAACCGCACCACTGGGGAACAGACGCTGACCACTCAGCCGCTTGATACAAGTCAGACGCTAAGTGGATTTAGTTTTTTTTTTTTGCCTTGGTTCGGGGCTGCTTATTTTGAGATATTCGCAGCTGTCCATTAATATCTAATGGAACTTTCACTATCCACCACCCGTGACCCGTCCAGTACCTTAGGCGAGGTATACTGGATATATATAGTTTAGTTATATTTAATAGAAATATGTTGTTTCTTATTACCATTTGCATTATTATTATTTTTTTTAAACTTACATCGATGCTTTAGCACCTCGAACTTCAGCTGAATTGAACCGACTGTCATTTTTCAGAAAATCTGTGACGAAAAAAATATCCAGAGCAGGTATATTATCAAAATTAGCTTTTATGAATTCTTTGTCGCACATTACTGAAATAGTAATAATTAGTAATCAATTAACTAACTAACTAGACTTAACTAACAATAATTTTTACAATATATATACGAATAGAAGTCGTTGACAGTACTGATGTAACAATACTTGAGTAGTCGTCACTCGATTATGACGTCACAACGTCACAAACATAGCAGCCAATTGTGGCGCGTTCGTAGTCACGTGATTTTTTAAAATTTTATACATTTTAATTTTTATACATTTTATACATATATATTTATTTTATATAATTTATTATACGTTTTAAAATGCATTAAAAGTTTTTCGCATCGATTATCAATATTATTTATGATAAAGTTTTAATAAAGTAAAAAAATCGAGAATTATTGTTAAAGTATGTTGGGCAAATAAAAAGATCCATATTAACGGGATATTAAGAACACATTACCCAGATTAGATATGGGAGAAATAAAAAATCTTGAGTTGCCCCATCATGCAATCAAATATAACCACAATATAGACATTAGACTGGTTGAAAGTGTAAATAACAATAGGGCTTTGGGTCACGGGCGTAGCTAAGATTTAGTTTGGGGGGGGGGTTAGTTTGAAGTAAATAAAACAACAAAAATATACTGCTCGACAAGAGATGGCGTTACTGTGCGCAACGTCCACTAGTTCGGATATATATTCAATTCAAATGTAATAATTTAACTCTTTTCACTCCTCGTATTTTTTCAGTATAATATTAGGTAATATTTGGCTTATTTCGGGCGGGGGGGGGGGGGTAGAACCCCCAAAACCCCCTCTTGGCTACGCCCGTGCTTTGGGTGCATATGAAAGCATTCAAATATAAATTCAGTCAACTTTTTTAATTATTAATGTAAGAGTCAGTAAACTATTTTTTTTCTTTCTTTTGTCCTCTCTATTATTGAAGGACATGGTTAATATATTATTAATGAAAAGATTGTCTTATCCAACTGATGAATAAATATCTTGTTCGTTCATTGCAAAATATGAGAAATATTATCGATGCGATTCTATAATTAATTAAAACGAATCTCACCTCGGCGAAGATATTCGCAAAAAAACCTTAAACATTAGACCCAAGAATTAATTGATTATTTATCACGTTGTTAGATGGTTCATCAACGTATGAGCCAACATTAAAAATCACATCACTGACCTTATTTTTCCATTGATTTTTAATTAGTTTTCAACGTAGGAACATATACTTAGTTGCAATCCAATTTCGCTCTGATAAACTCTCCTAACACACTTATGGTGCCTATTACTTTTTTTCCGTAATGATTTTCTATTTTACTTCTATAAATATTACTCATGCTTTTCATAGCTTTCTCCAATATCGGCAGATGTTTCGCGTATATTTACTCCAATAATAAAAATCGAAGCAGTAATATTGATCATTTACAAATATTAAAAAAAAATGTTTACCCCATTAATTTTCCATTAATGAATTAACTCAACATTTAAAAGGCATATTTGATATTGGTCTGAATAGATGCAATTACTTTATTATATTAAAAAAAATGTACGTATCTAAAAATAAAATAAAACATCCGCAAGAGAAGCTAAATTAATGTAAATATTGTTCAAATAACAGGCAGTATTACTTTCCTTACTTCTTGTTAATACGTAAACTCTTTGATGCATGTCAATAATTAAGTTATAATAGTGTCTTGTGATAAATTGGTCCATTCCTCTTGAGCGGCTAAAATTAAATTCTAGCGATTTCTTGGCGGATTGTTCCTGGCGGTGTGTGGGTCTAGAAAGGTAGTCCCAAATATGTTCGATTGGATTTATATCCGGCGATAATGGCGGCTAATCTAATTTGTTAATTCCAGCTTCATTTAGAGTCATCTGGACGATCCTAGCCCTATGGGCGCGGGCGTTATCACCCACAAAGATAAAATTGTTACTATATTTAACTGAGGTAGCCGATATTTGATGGAAATTCATTTTAAATAAAAAACCAAGATTAATATCTAAATGTCCACTATATTTAAAACCTGTACGTATGACAATTGTTTCGACACACAGTGTCTTTTTCGAATACACACTAAGTTAAACCAACAGTAAGAAAAGCAGTTACTATCTAAACGAATCTAATAAAACCGAAATGATGATAGTGGGAGTCCTGCATCTCAATGTCTAGAGTAATATAAGTTTAACAAGGGTGAACCATTCAAGTCTACCTGATCATTAAGTAAAATACCCACATTTTTTCTTTTATTAATTTCTAGGCTCTCTAAAAGATTTAGTTTTTTAGATTTATTTTCGTTATGCAACATTTTCAAATTATAGTTGAAAGTGTGTTTTTATAACATTAAGTGATTGGCATAATGAGTATTATTCTGTTCTTTAATATAACTTCTTTTATGTTCATTAAGCCTGGTGGAAAAGGATCTTCCTGTTTGTCCAACATAGACTTTTGGACAAGAACCGCACTCAATTAAATAAACTCCTGATTTATGAAGTTTATTTGTTTGACTTTTATTGTTTTTTATTAAACGTCTAAGACTATGGTTTGTTCTGAATGCAATAATTATATCGCTTGTTTTTGACAAATATTTAGAAATTAATTTGGTGACTTTTCCTGTATATGTAATTGTTTTGTATGCGGTGTTCTTGACTTTATTGACAGGATATATTAAATTAATGGTATTATTATAACATTTTTTATTAATTATTTTATTTATAATGTTTGGGTCATAACCATTATTCACTGCGATCTGTTTGATGCCATTAAATTTTTTGTTATAGTTATCTATTGACATTGGGGTATTTATTAATCTGTGTATGAATGAATTAAATGCTGCCATTTTTTCAGAATAAGGATGACAAGACTTGTTATGTATAACTAAATCTGTGTGAGATGGCTTATGATAAATTGCAAAATCATGTTTATTCTCTTGTCTTGTAACTGTTAAATCTAAAAAGTTAATACTGTTGTTTTGTTCTTCTTCAACTGTAAAATGAATGTTCTTATGTAAAGAGTTTGTATAAGTTAGGAATTGATTTAATTATCTGTCAGTACCCGTAAAACAAATTATAATGTCATCAACATATCTATACCAGTAAAGTGATGATTTGAATAGCTGATGTTGATATATCTTATCTTCTAAATTATCAATAAAAATTCATTTTGCAATACACTAATTTTAAACTAAAATATGCCATTCTAAATACTTATGATTTCATCAATAAAATTAAAGATATTAATTTACCCAAAAAATCTAAACTAATTTCTTTCGATGTACAACATTTATTTCCTAGTATACCACCATACGAAGTAATGAGATTAGCAGACCAATTACTAATTAAAAATAACGTTAATTCAATCATAAAACAAGAAATTTTAGACCTACTGTCAATTACTTTGGATCAGAATTATTTTGAGTTTGATAACAGTTTTTATTTTTCGAAAGAAGGCTTGATAATGGGGAACCCTTTAAGTCCTTTACTGGCGGAAATTTTAATGGATAATTTAGAAAATAAGATATGTCAACATCAGCTATTCAAATCATCACTTTACTGGTGGTATATGTTGATAGCATTATAATTTGTTTTACGGGTACTGACAGACAATTAAATCAATTCCTAACTTATATAAACTCTTTACATAAAAACATTCATTTTACAGTTGAAGAAGAACAAAACAACAGTATTAGCTTTTTAGATTTAACAGTTACAAGAAAGGAGAATAAACATGATTTTGCAATTTATCATAAGCCATCTCACGCATATTTAGTTATACATAACAAGTCTTGTCATCCTTATTCTCAAAAAATGGCAGCATTTAATTCATTCATACACAGATTAGTACATACCCCAATGTCAATAGATAACTATAACAAAGAATTGAATGGCATCAAACAGATCGCAGTGAATAATGGTTATGACCCAAACATTATAAATAAAATAATTAATAAAAAATGTTATAATAATACCATTAGTTTAATATATCCTGTCAATAAAGTCAAGAACACCGCATACAAAACAATTACATATACAGGAAAAGTCACCAAATTAATTTCTAAATATTTGTCAAAAACAAGCGATATAATTATTGCATTCAGAACAAACCATAGTCTTGGACGCTTAATAAAAAACAATAAAAGTCAAACAAATAAACTTCATAAATCAGGAGTTTATTTAATTGAGTGTGGTTCTTGTCCAAAAGTCTATGTTGGACAAACAGGAAGATCCTTTTCCACCAGACTTAATGAACATAAAAGAAGTTATATTAAAGAACAGAATAATTCTCATTATGCCAATCACTTAATGTTATAAAATCACACTTTCAACGATAATTTCAAAATGTTGCATAACGAAAATAAATCTAAAAAACTAAATCTTTTAGAGAGTCTAGAAATTAATAAAAGAAGACATTGACTCTAGACATTGAGACGCAGGACTCCCACTATCATCATTTACGGTTTCATTAGATTCGTTTAGGTAGTAACTGCTTTTCTTACTGTTAGTTTAATTTAGTGTGTATTTGAAAAAGATACTGTGCGTCGAAACAATTGTCATACGTACAAGTTTTAAATATAGTGGAAATTTAGATATTAATCTTGGTTTTTTATTTAAAATTGTTACTAATTTCTTGCTGTAATGGATAAATAACAGGTCTGATGATATGTTTCAAGTAGAAATGAGCGTTCATTATTTGTGGGACGTAAATGAGTTCTGTTCTTGCATCGTAAAATATTAATAGCTGTATTAAGACGATGCTGTCTTCCTACCTCCCTCAAAACCCCCTTACGATAATCATCGCTCTCTAGCCCATTGAAAACACCTTTGCCTTTGCTGGTAACTTAACAGGGGAACTCTAATTGGGCATCTGCGATGCAGTCCAATGTTGAAAAGTCTTCTAAAAACCGACTTGATATAGCACGATTGTACGTCCTTACATTGTACGCATATTGAGCAAGATAACGATCTTGACTTGTTCATCATAGGTTAGGTTAGGTTTGGAAGATATTTTTAACACGTTTTTGTTTGTTAATTTTTCTTGTTAATAAATTCCTTAGCTCTTATTGAGCATAGACGCCATACTGATATATACTTATTTTTTTGATAAATAAGGGGATGCAAGACTTTCGCCGATGAGTTTATTTAGGTTTATATTATTACCGAAACTTAGTACTTTGTATCATGGTGCTTGTTCTTATTTACTGATTCAGATCTTCTTGGCAGGTAGTGGAAATGAAGCTGTCTGAATTTCTTGCCACAATGTCTTTGTTTTTTCGGTTGAAAGGTCACAACTATTTTGTGACTTAGTGTATTCGCATTTTTATTGAAATTTTTATTGTACCCACCTTTTTTTATGTAAAAATGGTATACCTTGCAATATGGATCTTTTTGCTTGCCGTGAAGTTTACTAAACCTTACATTAATAATTGAAAAAGTTAACTGAACTGGATCGGCCCTTTATCTCGGTTCGTGATTTTCTTACATTTTTCTATTTGAATGCTTTCATATGCATCCAAAGCCCTATTACTATTAACAGTTTTATTCATTCAAAGATTCATATTTTGAGGCTGTGTATGGAATATGAATGAAGGCTAACTCCGGTGCAAGAATAACAGAATATTGCTGCCAAGGTGACATCGCGTTGCACGTTTGGATATAGCAAAGTCTTGATTTCAATGCACTGGAATTCTGCCTTTGAATCCAAATATTTACGCAGATTTGGATTTTCTTTACAATAACACCAATACGGACATAATTCAGATTTTGCCTCAAAAGACTTTCAACGTTATTGAAAAGGAAAATTTTGAGACACAACCGTCAACAAGCAAAACCATTATTACGGTAATTCATCAGCTGTCACCAGTCCCAAATGCTGCAGCAAAGCGGGCCGTGAGTCGACGACGAAAAGCTGAGAGAAGTGAGGTTTTGACTTTTTTTCAAGGGGTATCTTAACTATATAAGTTGTTACTTAGTAACTACTACATCTAAAGTAATAAAGTAATATTTGAGACCGATTACATATCTATGTTGATTAAGTATATAATAGAGAGTTATTTTAATATAAATAAACAAATTAAACTATCTCAAGTTTTTTGTTATTGTTAACCGGTACACATAGTAATGTGTTTTGTACTCGGGGACAAAGCTCAAAAAATCATGGATAGACCCAGGCCAGCCTTAACATCACAATCAGTGCGCAATAAACATGAAAAGAGGACTTTACTGTGTATTTGGTGGGATAGTAGAGGAGAACGAACTACTGAAACCTGGTTAAACGGTTACGGCCGATCGATATCGATACAACTGATAAAATTGAACCGAACATTGAAGAAAAAACAACCAGTATGTGCCCAAAGACACGACAAAGGAACACGATGGAAATATGCGCTCAAATTTTGAGAAAAAAACAAAATTATTAACAAAAATAGCTATCATATTGATTTTTTATTTAAAAATGTTAATAAACAATGCTTATCCTGCCTTTATAGAAATCTTTTACTGACATTTTTCTCTTGGTTATTTACGCGTAATTATAAAATATGAAATTAGTGTTTCTCTAGGGTATGATGTTACTTTCCTTCGCAATTATGTGCCTTCATAAAAACTTAATAATGTTTTCATATATGTTAATGAAACCGTAGTGCATTTTATTATACATTCGAGGTAAATGTATAATGGAACTAACAAATGTTAGTACTGGAATTATACTGCTAGTCTGTAACAAAAGAATTTGCGTTTTTTTTCCTTTGTTTATAAACATAGTTCAATCCACAGAAGTTTAATTCAATTGTAACTAATTACTTCGACAGATAAACATTTCTTCTTCAATATTAAAGGGATTTTTTTACGAAATATTCAGTGACCGGTTTTGAACCAAAACCTTAAAAAAAGTGAAATAACTCGGGAAATTGGGGCATTATTTTAAATAATCTTATATTTTAACATTATTATAAACCTATACTTATATTTTAAGACATTATTAAACTATAGTTTAATAAACTAAAAAACACGCGTTAATGGTAAACCGAACCAAAAAGTAAAAAATAATTTTTAGTATAAGAATAAAGTGAAAAAAACGTGGGGTGCTCGATGTTAGTTGTTATAAATATTCCATCAGTACCGTTTCTATAACTAGAGTTAGTATGAAAATATGGTACAAAGCACCCCACGCTTTTTTACTATGGCACTTTAATTTTCTGCTTCATCATTTTATTCTTATACTAAAAATTATTTTTGACTTTTTAGTTCGGTTTACCATTAAAGCGTGTTTTTTGGGTTTTTAACTGTAATTTATTTTTCATTTTTTAGTTCGATCTGCTATAAAAGCGTTTTTAGTTTTTTTTTTAACTATTATTTAGTTTTCGTCACTCCCTACCCGTGGGGGACTGGGTAATTGATGCCTACTGCCTTCCTTGGGCGTTGTAACCGTGCCTCAAGCTCCCTTGCCGAAAGCAAATCCTTGATCCTGACGATCCTGTTCAAGATAATGGGACGAACTTATTAAATTATTGTATAGTCATCGGTCCTTGATAAAAGTGCAAAGTTTCTGTTTAATTTCACGTTTTGAAGTGGGTGATAAGGACGTTCAAATATTCCGTTACATAGATAGATACAGGTGAAACTAATAGAAGCATTTTTTATTAATATAATCCTCAGTAATGTCTTTGCATATATTTAACACGTTTTAGATGTTTATATTAAATATAATTATTTTTCCCCATCACCGTCCCCCAGTTACAAAAAACTGTACGTGTTATTGTGCGGTTCAACATATATCGTAGACTGATTGGCTGCAATAAACTTTTAGCAACCCCTGTCGTAACGAAACCCGGCAAAGTTGTAAGAAACGTAATCAGGACCGGGCCTAATAAAAGAACAGGTAGAAATAAAATAATTTTATATCTGGTTTAGTTGTTTCGAAATATTTTAGTTTAGTTCGCATTCTTTTCTTAAACAGTGCAGTTCTATAATTTCGATCGTATTTTTTGTTATTCCAAACTTGCTAAAAATTTCGTGTTCTTGGCAAGATAATGATTGTGGTAAGTAAATTGTTAAAAATGTGTAAGTTTCTTTACTGAATAGGGGGCTTAATGTAAATGCAGCCGAAGCAGGGACGTTTTAAACCAATTAAAACCAAAAAAGTTCGTAGTGATTTATCCGACTCCTAAAACAAGTGCTGCAACATTAATTAGGAAGGTTATAGATAGTATTCCCAAAGAAAGTTGGATACATTCGATTAACCATGTTTTTATAATAAAATATTCCTATGTATCATTTACTAATAATATAGAACCACTTATTATTAACGTAGATCAAAGTGACAGTGAAAGCGAAACCCAATTAATTGTATAATTGAATTTAGGTTACAAGTTTTATTGTACTAGTAGATACATTTATTTATTTATTTTTATTGTACTAATAAGTTGAAAATACACAAACCAATAAACGGTGTTTCAGTCATACATAATAATAATAATAATAATAATAATAATAATAATAATAATAATAATAATAATAATAATAATAATAATAATAATAATAATAATAATAATAAAATTTCGTAAAATTCGTATGCTAAGTGAGAGGAGTTGAATTGCTTTCTCATTTTGGCATTATAATATAGACCAGCTTAGGCTGAGATGCTGAGTTCAGTACGAGGAATAATAATAATATGGGGGGCAGAGGCCTTGTAATAATATGGGGGGCAGAGGCCTTGTAAACGTAAAAAATCTCTGTCTCAATCAAGAAAATAGAATGAGAAAACACTTCCTTGATTCAAACAGTACGTTAATGAAATTGGTTGCAAATGAGGATCGGGGTTTCACCCCACTGAACCTAAATAAACAAAATCGTATTGATAGCAGAACAACACTCACGGACTGTGTTCGAGAATGGAAAGGACAAACATTGCACGGAAGGTTTCCTAAGTCACTCGAAGATGACACCATTGACGAACAATTGTCTCTGAAGTGGCTGACCGATGGACTCTTGTACCCAGAAACAGAAGGTATTGCGATATCTATTCAAGATAGGGTAACAAGAACAAAAAACTATGAAAAGCACATACTGCATTTGGACGTAGTCGATAAGTGCAGGAAATGCGGTACTTTGGGGGAAACAATTGAGCACCTTATTGGCGGTTGCCCGGCCCTTGCTCCTAATGCTTATTTAGGACGGCATAATCAGCTGGCAAAAATTATACATCAACAAATTGCAAAAAAATACTCGCTATTAGAAAATGCACCTCCTCCATATTATAAGTACTCGCCTTCTCCTGTACTTGAATCATCCGATACCATTCTTTACTGGGACAGACCAATCACTACTGATCGAACGGTTGATTATAACAGGCCGGATATTGTTCTAATCAACAAAAAGGACAAGAGGGCTTTTATAATTGACATCGCAGTGCCACTATCTCACAACATTAGAAAAACTGAGATAGAAAAATCCACAAAGTATGAAAATCTGGCATACGACTTGAAGAACCAGTGGAAACTGAGTAAGGTAGATGTAGTGCCCTTCGTTATATCCGCCGAAGGCCTGAGAAGTAAGAGATTTTCAAAGAACCTCGAGAGCCTCGGGATCTCGAGATCGATTGCCATAGTGGGACAGCGTGCCGTGCTCTTGCAGACGTGTCACATTGTTCGTAAGATATTATGCTAGGGTGAGAGGAGCTGAATTGCTTTTTCATCTTGGCATTGGAATACCGGCCAGCATGAGCTGAGATTCTACAGTAAGGATGAGCAGAATAATAATAATAAAAAAGAGAGAGTTCCACATTACAATTACAATCCCGAACCTATTCTCGGAAGCAATAATAATATGATCTATTGGGACCGTACTGTACTCACTGAGCGAAGACTGGATCATAACAGGCCCGATATTATTACGGTGGATAAAGTATCTAAACACGCTCTATTAATCGATGTGGCCATTCCTAATAACAATAATATATTAAAGAAGCAAAGGGAAAAAATTCAGAAATGCCTGGAACTTCAAGAGCAAGTTAAAAAACAATGGGGCATGAAAAGTGTAGAAATAGTTCCCATAATAATATCAACAACGGGTGTTATTCCAAAGAGCCTGCTGAAGAACATAAAAGTATTGGGTCTCAACGAGCAACTTTTCAAGCCCATGCAGAAAACAGCACTACTGGGAACAGCGAGAACCGTTCGGAAGTTCTTGAACAACTCAGAAACGTCAAGGAATTCTAGCGTCACCTTGCGGCCCAATAACAGGGAAAGGGCCCCCACAGAGCTTAATCCTTCTGATATCTAGGATATCTGGGATAAGTCAATGTTCCCCTTAGAGGGAGTGCGAACGCCTTTAGGCTAAATCAAGCAAGCGCGGGGATAATTTAATATGTTATGAACTTCGGACTAGACAAATGTGCGACACTACAGTTAGAGAAAGGAAAAACAATTTCCACCACAAATTTGACTTTGTCTGATGGTACACAACTGAAAACATTAGAACTAGAAGGTCACTATAACTATCTAGGCATTACCCAGAGGCTAGACATCAAACAAAATGACAATACAGAAAAAGCTGAAATAGAGTTATTAAAAAGCGTTAACGCAGTATTCAATACACACCTCTCAGGAAAAAACAAAATTATAGCTATTAACACTTGGGCTATCCCATCTATCAACATACATATTTGAAACATTAAAATGGTCAAAGACAGACCTGCAGAGATTAGACAGGAAAATTCGAAGCGCATTTACAAGAGCCAGAATGCATCATCCCAATGCTGCAATTGCTTTATCTACGAAGAGAGGAATGTGGTAGAGGGCTGGGTTGTTTGGAAGTGATGCACGAAAGGGAAAGTCAAAGCCTATAGAATTACTTTTATAGAAAACACTCACCCATACATCGAGCAGCTGTAGTATTGGATAAAAAACAAACTCCTCTGTGGCTGTGGCAAGTGGCGCAACAAAGCCTTGCATGGACGGTACTATGCTACTCTAAACAATCAAGAACAAGTTGACTCCAAGGCCACAAGTACCTATCTAACCTCAGGATATGTCTTTGGAGAAACAGAAGGATTTATAATGGCAATACAGGATCAGGTTGCACCCACGAGAAATTATGTTAGAGTCATCATGAAACAAAACATACTAACCTCCAAATGCAGATACTGTGATAAAAACGAGGAATCGATACCACATTTAATATCGGGTTGCACCTATCTGGCCCCCACCAGCTACCTATCAAGACATGATTCCATTGGTAAAGTTATTCACCAACTTCTATGTCTGAAACATAGATTACTAAAAACATTCACACGATATCATCAATACGCTCCCAAACCTGTTCTAGAAAGCCAACACATTAAATTACATTGGGACTTGCAGATTCGAACTGACACAACGGTGCAAGAAAATAGACCAGATTTAGTGCTCTACCAGAAAGAAGCTAATCAAGCCACAATAGTTGACTTCTCTGTACCTTTAGATGAAAATATACATCGATCATACAGGGAAAAAATTGACAAATATAGAGATCTGGCTTTTGAAATCAAGGATATATGGCACCTAGATAGAGTTAATATCCTTCCATTTGTGGTGAGCGTTAATGGTCTAGTCCACAAATCCCTAATACAGAACCTCGAACAACTAGGTATCACAAAAAGGGCAGTAGTATGGATGCAAAAAGCAGTAATATTTGGAACAGTCGGAATAGTCAGACGCGCCCTTGACCGTCCGTAGACACTCAAGTATTCTTGGTTACACCCGGGTACTTGGAGTTCCTACCACAACTGTGTAAAAAAAAATAATCATAATTTAACAATATTTTATTTTTCCCAAAATTATTCAGAAGTTAAAACACTCCGGCTCTGGTGCCCTTAGAGAAACTAGGAATATTTTTATTGAAATTTATTGGGGCAATTAACATTTTGCCGAAAGATAACGAAATATCTTGAAACGGACTATACCTAATTAGCTTATCATTTTCGAATTTAGGGCTACAAAATGCTTCATATACACCTATTTTCATCAATGTTACCTTAAAAAAGTTTAAATTTGTTGACCTGTGTAATCGACGATTTAACAATGAGCATCAACGAGGGAAATATCCGTCATACCTTGCCATAGCCTCATTCGGTTCATTCTCCCACCATTCTGACCGTAACACCATTTCGAAGGCGCGTCTTCAAGCTGGCGCACCATCCGACCAACTAAAGGCTCATCCCCGGTCGATCATCTACCGCTATTTCTTCAGTCTTGCAGGAGTTTTGACCGCGACCGCCGTAACCATCCATCTGTCCGTCCGTCGGTCTGTCTCTCGAACGCCTCAATATTTTCCGTTAGGTTTACGCGTGTGTTATCGGTGAAATTGTGACGTTGACCCGATCATTTTTTTTCCGTCGGCTGGCTGAACTATCCACAGGACGATTTTGGACCACGGGGAACCGGATATGGGATATTGGTTGGACGACATCAACTGATGACTGTTCGGTTACTACGTTTGCCCAAGAGTAAGTTTCAATTCGTTCTTATGATCTGGTAAAAAACGCGCGACAAATATTTTACTTTATATTTTGATGCTGTTTTATTCGATATTTTTTTTATATCTATTACAACTAGTCAAAAAAACTAACCGTTAATTTTTCTGTAACAAATCTTAACCGAAATACTCATCAACTAAAGTAAATCTATCGATGTCCTTTAGATTGTTCTAATCATTATGTTACTCCACTCGTGCACTATGCTCTGTTTTTGCATACAACAAACTAATATATGAGGTCACGAGGTTTAGTTCTCTTGAGTCTTCGGACATGATTTTGGTTGTGCAACAGTTGAACAACTTCTGCATTAACATGAAGGTGTAGCTTGGTTTCGTGGTTGCCTGTAAACCTATTGATTTCCTCCTTGACCGCTGGAATTCCAAGATCTCGATGAAGATCGGAGTTACAAATATACCACTGTGCATTGATTCTATTATATGTATATATACCCACAACTGGATGCCATACAGCTACACTTGTTTTAGGATTTGATTATAAATCATTATCTTACTATTTATGGTCGTCTTGGAGTTTCTTGATATAAGCCAATAGTATTTTCTATATTTGAGATCTTTTTTCTTTTTTACATATTCTTTTCACCTTAGTTTGGCATCAAGAGTCATGTTAAGGCATTCAGTACATACGGAACGGTTGTACCATTTATATCTTGAGGGAGCTACTGTTTTATTTTCGTGTTGGAACAGTTGACGTGTGTTGATTTTAGTTCATTAAGCTTAATTTTCCATTTTTTAGTCCAATTTACTATTTAATTGTTTCCTGGTTGGAGTTTTCTAGTTAAGGTTTCTATATTTTCTGTTAGTAGAACAGTATCGTCAGCAAATGTGGCTATTGCAGTGTCTTTCAGAGCTGGTAAATCGTTAGTACATAATAGATAGAGAACGCGACATAGAAGAGAACGGGACGTTTCTCAGTGACGCGCTGAATTTGATCAATGGCTGAATGTTTAGATCTGAAATCAAACTGATAATCGGGTATCAACTTATCATCTTCTATGGGTGGTTTCAGCCGTTTTAACAGAAGCTTTTCAAATAACTTTGAGATAATTAGCAACAATGAAATAGGCCTATAGGATTTAATATCGTTGGGTGGTTTGCTTGGCTTTGGTATCAAGATTATTCCGGCTAGTTTCCAGTTTGCGGGGATATGTCTCAGATGGAAAGTCTGGGGAATACGTCTCAGTCAGTTGTCTATTGCTTCCAATCCAGTATCTTCGTTGATTTTGTTAGGAGTAAATTTGAGAGAGAGATCCAGCTGACAAAAACATTACAAAACACATAACCCAAACACTCGATAATGAACTGATTTCTTAATTAACCGTTTTTTTTAAAAATCAGCCACCCCTGTTATATCGTTTATATGAAAATTAGCTCTGGAAAAAAAACACGTCAATTTAGATATCGAGGGGGAATTTCAAAACTAAACTCCGTTATATTTTGTTTCACCTCCTTACCTCCAGTCACCTCCATCTAAACATTTTAAATAGTAACCCCTATTTTGTAATATATTATTCTAAAGGTCTTGAAAATTCTAATTAAACTGCGTTTACAAAACTGAAAATGGTTGATTCGTTCTCGTTATAGAGTGAAAAATAACAGTGTATTAGCATCGATGGCTGTAAATCGCAATTTACGCGCGAGTAAAAAGTTTTTATTTTAAAAACAAGATTAAAATTTACTCTATTAAAAGCTCAAAATGACCACTACTGTTAGCGAAACAATAGTATAATCTGTTCTCGAATTATTTACGAACGGTTTGAAAGATGTCCTTATTAATTAACCAGAATGTATGCGTAATTCTATTTCTTAGGTCCTGAATATCCCGCGGCGGAGTTTTGTATACAACTGTCTTTAGATAATCCCAAAGAAAGAAATCCAGTGGCGTTATATCTGGAGATCTCGACGGTCATTCCATAGAGCCTCTTCTACCATTTGATCCAGCCATTGTCGAACATGTAATGCGTAATGTGGTAGTGGGCCGTCGTATTTACGGTATAAATAGTAAACTCGAAGAGATTTACCACTAAACATCGATTCATTTTTTTAAAGTTCTCAACGCACGTTTCACTAATCATGTTAGCATCATCAGGATGATGATTTAATCTAATTCTAAAGCTAAACTATGTTCTATTTATATGAGAACCCTAATTCCTAACCTACTCTCTAGGAAGCGTACTACCTACCTAATGAAGAGTGTAAAGAAAGAAGTATCAGAAAAAAAGAAAAAGAGAACAAAGGAAAGACAAAATAAAAGAAAAAAATTAACCGTCAAGTTTACCGACCCTTAAATTAATAGTTGAATAAGTTGACTGAACGGAATAGGTCCTTCATCCAGGTCCTTCAATAAACTTGAAGAGGTTTACCACTAAACACCAAATCACTTTTTTGAACTTTTCGACGCACGTTTCGTTAACCATGTTAGCATCATCAGGAGGTGATTTAATCTAATCCTAAAACTAAACTATGTTCTATTTATATGAAAACCATACCTAACGAAGCGTGTAAAAATCATGAATCGTGAAGTGTACTAAGCCTTACATTAATAATTGAAAAAGTTGACTGAAAGGAATCGGTCCTTTATCTCGGTTTATGATTTTCTTACATTTTTCTATTTGAATGCTTTCATATGCACCCAAAGCCCTATTATTATTAACACTTTTAACCAGCCTTAAACTACTAATGTCTATATTGTGGTCATGTTCGATTGCAAGCTGGGCAATACAAGATTTTTCATTTCTCCCATATCTAATGTGGGCTATGTGTTCTTTATATCTCGTTAATATGGATCTTTTTGTTTGCTCAATATACCTTCGATTATAATCTTGATGGCTAATTTCGTATCCCTGACTTTTCATGTTGATTTACTTCTCTTAAACTTGATGACTCCTCTTAATTTATTATTTGGTTTGTATTTACCTTAATGTCTACTTTCTTCAAAATTTTGTTTAGTCCTCATGTTAATTGGACATCACATGGTATTACCATGAATTTATTTTTGCTCTGATCCCTTTAAAAAGTCGAAGATTCATTCAATAATTTTCTGAACTTATGTTTTTTAATTAATTTATTTACAATGTTCTTATTATAACCGTTCATTTCGGATACCTCCCTAATTAATCTGAATTCTTTGTTATAATTATGTTTGTTTAAAGGAAAATTGATTAATCTATTTACCGTAAAATTTAAACTATCCATCTTATTTTGGAAGCTATAATTTGAATCGTTAGGAATGTATCTCGAAGTGTTGATGTTGTTTCTAAAAATATCAAAATCTAACTTATTTTTTTCTTTCTACTGACTAAGACATTTAAATTCTTAATAAAATCATCTAAGTTTTTATTTTTTGAATCGAACTTTAAACACGTCGTTCGGTGTTTAGTGTAATTCTCATTGAGTTTACTGTTTCGCACCGAATGTTTCAATAGAAGAATTGAGTACAAATTTTGTTCATCCAAGAGTGGGTTTTCTTCTTCATCCATTTCGTTTTCTGAGGACTGTATTATAAGTGGATCGATTTCGTTTTCCAATAAGTTTAAGGATAACCCGCCGGTTAAATTTTCTTCAATCAAAATCGGACTTATTATTTCATTCCCCAGAATCCCAGCTCAAATGTTAATCTTTTGGGGAAATTGTGGATGATCCTGTCGCAACAAAACACATATGGATTATTATTTTCTGAATATCTACAGTTATGTGTATTCACAAATTCTTTAAGGAAAAATGTAGCTTCATTTATTAAATTTATTTTGCTTGAATTTTATATGAATTTTCATCTTATTTTATTTCATGCAAAAGGATCAATTATTTTGACGGTTTGAAATTTCCTGTTTTATATACTAGGCCAACTGAGAAGTCTTCTCCCTTAAGCTTAATACAAACAATTGTGTTGGCACAACTGTCGTCTATACTGACGCAGAGTGTGAACGTCATCTGTCATTTAGTTTGTTTACAGTGTTCGATTTTGTCAGTGTATTTTACGATTTTTACAATGGATAAAAACATCGAACAAAAACTTTGTCTTGCAAATGAAATTTCGCGTGCCGAGTTGCTGAAGGCTTACGGTAAATCGACTTTATCAAAAACACGTACACATGAGTGATACAGTGTATTCAAAAGCGGTCGAGATGTGGTGGAAGATTTACCTCGCTCTGGTCGGTCATCAACATCTTCAACTGAAGTTAACATTGCTAAAGTGAAGGAAATTGTGACTGAAATTCGTTATTTAAGTTTGTCAATTTGTACCATTTTAAGTGATTGTTTGGGCATGCAACGCGTTACCGCTCGACTAGACCTAAATTATCTTCAGAAACGCAATCGCGTAAAGGTCACTTAAGACATGCTAGAACGAGTTAATTCCGACCCCACATCCATAAAATGCATTGTATTTGGTGATGAGATATAAATATACGAGTTTGATATGCAAACCAGTCAACAAGCTTCGGAATGGCGCCTGGAAACCAAGCCGAAACCGAAAAAAACCGCTTCAAAGTCGATCAAAAGTTAAGTTAAGGTTGATTATCGCGTGCCGAGTTGCTGAAGGCTTACGGTAATCGACGACGAGAAGTTGTGCACTTGGAATTTTTGGCATAAGGTCAGACGGTAAAAAAAGAAGATTATCTGAGCGTTATGCGTGGTTTGGATAAATAATAAACGTTTTGTGTTTTATTGACCATGTATATATATATATATATATATATATATATATATATATATATATATATATATATATATATATATATATATATATATATATATAATGAACATGGAAAAGTCCATCTGGGCTCACAAGTGAAATTGACTACATCATGACCAACGATAAAACGATATTTACCAGTTGTACTGTCCTGAACAATTTTAATGTTGGAAGTGACCACCGAATGGTACGAGCAAAAGTTAGGATTAACTATCGAAGAGAACGTGAAACAATGGTAAAATCAAAGAAAGGCAAAGTGGATTCTGGGAAACTGCTGGAGAGAGGAAGCGATTTTGAGATTGCTTTGTCAAACCGGTTTGCTGTGTTACAAGATCCAGACGAAGTGGAAGTATCAGTTCAATATGAAGAAATCGCCAACAGTGTGCTTCAAACGGCTTCTTCAATAGCACCAGAAGGAAACTGTCTCAAACAGACAAAAATCTCCAGTGAGACCATTGATTTAATGAAGAAACGGCGGACAATGAGAAATGCAGGTAGTCCTTTTGGCAGGGTCGAGTACACTGAGCTCTGCAAAACTATAAGAAAACGTATCAGAGAGGACACGCGCCATCCTCTCATGCAGCTTGTGCGAAAAACTCTGGAAGAAAACAAAGGAATTAACATGGCTAAACAGAAGCTGAGAAACAAAAGAACGCAAATATATGCCTTAAGTCGTGAGGATGACACAGTATGCAGGGCTCGTACGCAAATGCTAGAGGTTGTCTGAAAATCTGAAAAAATGCTAGAGGTTGTCATATAACTGGGAATAAATAATTATTCCCAGTTATATGAAGATCAGAAGACAACAATACCCACGGAAGAACAAATGCCAAATATCCTATATAGTGTAACTGTCGAAAGGTTAAAACTGGGGGTCAGACGTTACATAAAACACTGGCAAACATATACTCAAAATGCCTCAAAGAACAAAAAGTACCTGACTTATGGAAAAATGCGGAAGTGATCCTTTTAGATAAAAAGGAAACACAGGAAGATTTAATGAACTATCGTCCTATCAGTAACGTACAAAGTTTTCACTAAGATAATTTCTAATGGATCATATCCAGGTTGTACAGTAGGCCGTAGAAAGGCGCAACGAATACACCAGCCACTGTGCTTGGCTTTTATCCACAGCTACAGCCACAATTCGCCTTGATGATCTTGAAGTGGAAATTAATGTAGAACGAAGTGTACGGCAGGGTGACGCAATATCGCCTATTCTTTTCTCGGCTGGCTTTGAAGAAGTATTCCGTAAACTGGATTGGGAACAGGATGGTGTAAAGATCAATGGTGCAAACTTAAACTTTTCCTTTCACAAGATCCAGAGGAGCTGCAAAGACGCATATAAGAACTGCAAAGGGCTGGAGAACCATTTGGCTTAAAAACAAACCTGAAAAGAGTCAGATTATGTTCAATAACTTCGCTCAGGACAGAAGAATTTCAAATTGATGAAGGGATTTGGAGATTGTGGACAGCTTTATATCTTGGGCAAAGGATTTCAATGGAGGGGAATACCGCCCGGGAGGTGGAACGGCACGTTAAATGTGGCTGGCAGGCATTTGGCAGGCTCAACATTTTGTTTAAGAGCAGACTCCCACTTTGCCTGAAAAGAAAAGTATTCGATCAGTGCGTTCTACTCGTTATGACATACGGAAGTGAAACCTGGACACTCACATCGCAATCAATTCAAAAACTTCGGGTAGCACAGAGGAAAATGGAAAGATGTATGCTTGGCATTACTAGACGGGATAGAAAGACCTGCACATGGATCAGAGAACAAACGGAAGTGAGAGACATCGTTGGAAGAATACAGAAAGTCCAACGCATGGATCAGGGAACAAAGGAAAATCTGTGACATCATTGGAAAAGTAAAGCAATTTAAATGGAGATGGGCGGGCCATATAGCAAGGGGATGGGATGATAGATGGACCAAGGCAATCCTGGAGTGGATACCGCTTGTTCGCAAACGAACACTAACACGTAGGAACAAACGTTTCTGAAATATATATATATATATATATATATATATATATATATATATATATATATATATATATATATATATATATATATATATATATATATATATATATATATATATATATATATATATATATATATATATATATATATATATATATATATATATATATATATATATATATATATATATATATATATATATATATATATATATAATTATTATTAGGTGCGTATAGACTCGGTTGGATCACGCAAAGCATTCTGACTCATTTTATTTTCGAATGTTCTTTCTGATTCTCCACGCCTCTCTCGTCCTTTCTCCGTGGATTCTCTTTCTCTCCTCCGTCCACTTTGTTCCCGATCTCCTCAAAACTTCGCTCACTGATGCAACGTTCCACATATGTATTTTGTTTCTGTACGTTCTTCTATTCTCAATCTCTGTCGGACCCATTTGTGGCTTTCCCAGATCAGCTCTGACTTGTGTAATCCATGGTATTTTTGACTTGACTCCTTGTATGTATGTAAGAATTCTGTTGGTGAATCTTGTCGGTGGGAGTCTACTGATATGTCCATAGAATTTCAACCTTCTTTTTCTTATGTCCGGCGCTACGTTGGACATTCTTTCTGTGGTCTTTCGAGAATGTAGTCTGTATCCTTCCTCTGTCAGTTTTGGGCCGAGAATTTTCCTCATAATTTTGCGTTCCTCTTTTAGTATATTTTCTAGGCCGCTTATTGTATGAAGTGTAAGTTTCTCGCTTGCGTATAGTACCTCTGGTTTGTTTACTGTGTTGTACTGTCTTATTTTTGCGTGTGTGGATAGGCATTTCTTTTTGTAGATATTGTGTGTCTTGCGGTATATCCTTTTCATCTTTTGTAATCTAGTCTTCTGTGCTATCTTCTGTCCTCCTGTGGGTTCGAGGATCTCGCCTAGGTATTTGAAGTGAGTGATCTTATTTAATTTGCCATATATGGTGTTCAAATTATGGAAATCTAATTTTGAGCAGAAAAATTCGTTTTTTTGAAAGATTTGTAGGCCGACTTTCTCTGCACATTCCTTGAGGACTTCGATCTGTTTGGTTGCCCTTGTTTCATTGTCTGCGAGTATGGCTAGGTCGTCCGCGAAGGCTAGGCATGATATTTCAATATTATTTTTGGTTCATTCGAGTCGTATTGGTTTCCAGAGTCCTTGATTTTTCAGTTCTTTTTTCCATTCCCTTATGACTTTGTCTAGGACCAGGTTGAAGAGAAGTTGGTTTAACCCATCTCCTTGGCGTAGTCCAGTTTTAATCAGGAGGGTTCGGAAATTTCTCCCATAAATATCACTTTAGAGATTGTGTCGGTCAGTGTCTGCTTGATCAGTTGTAGTGTTTTGGGGTCGTCCCTGTTCTTCGCGGATGTTGAACAGAGATGTTCGGTCGATGCAGTCGTATGCTTTCTTGAAGTCCACGAACAGTTTTGTTTTTCTTCAGTTTTGTTTTTGAATTAAATATTTGTTCAGTGCATGAGCGACCATGGCGAAAGCCTGCCTGGTACTCGCCAATTTTGTGTTCTAATTGTTCTTGTGTTCTCTAGAGAAGACATGCTGAGAGGATTTTATAAGTGACTTGTAGTAAGGAGATTCCTCTGTTGTGGTTCACATCTGTTCTGTCTCCCTTCTTGTGCAGCAGGTAGATAAGAGCACATTTACGCTGTGTTACCATCTTCACCGGATGTCCTATTATTCTTTAGTTTAGTAGTCTGTTATATATATATATATATATATATATATATATATATATATATATATATATATATATATATATATATATATATATATATGTACCATACCATCAAGAGTAAGGAGACCCCATCCACAGCCAACAACCTATGTTTTCGCCGAACTTTCCATCGGATGGCATATATATGTAACGTTAGAGTTTCTCGAACTGCGTCCATTGATACAATCAAATGAACAAACCAAAATGGTTTAACTGAATAAATAAATTTATACATTTTGTTATCAAAAAATGTAGCAAAAATTTATAATAAGGCAAAAGTGGCACTTTCTATAAACAGAAATTATAATAAGGTTTAAAAACATTTCTAATTGGGCAGGCATTAATTTTGGCCTAATTATATTAGCTTTCAACGTGTCATATCATAGTTTCGATTTGATTGCGCCGTTGGCACTTGGTGCACTCGAAACTATCACGAATCACGAAATGTTTTTAAAGTCGACAACAGTGTCGCTGTTGTTTTAATATAATTATTTGTTATATTTTTTGATGACGAAATTTATAAATTTATTTATTCAGTTAAACCATGATGATATATATATATATATATATATATATATATATATATATATATATATATATATATATATATATATATATATATATCATCAGTCAGATGAAGAAAAAAACTACAGACCTATAGTGTTACTAAACAACGTTAATAAAATATTAGAGAAGGCATCTTATATAAGATTGATAGGATTTTTAGAAAAGTACTATATAATTAGTAATAACCAAACTGGCTTCAGAAAAGGAAAATCAACAACTAGGGCAATTTATCAGGCAATCACTTATATATCCAATTCATTAAATGCTAAAAGAACCACGATGACAATGTGCATTGATTTGTCTAAAGCTTTTGATAGTGTTAATCGTGAAGTACTGTATACCAAATTGAGTAACTATGGCATAAGAATCAATGCTTTAAAACTGATTAAATCGTATTTGAAAAATCGAACGCAACAGGTATTCATAAGGGATATTGATGATAGGGCCTTTCTTTCAGAGAGGGTACATGTTACCAAGGGTGTTCCGCAGGGTTCGGTTTTGGGTCCATTGTTGTTTGTACTATATATTAATGATATCACTAATGTGTTGAGTGAACAAACAGTTATGTATGCAGATGATCTGAATCTTATATTTAGTGAGGGGAGCATTGAGGATGTACGGGCAAGTGTATATAGGGCGTGCGAGGTTCTTGATCAGTATTTTTCTGCTCACGATGTAATTTTGAATGCATCAAAAACACAATGCATTCTTTTTGAAAATCGCAAAAGTAATGACCTCAATTTTGTTTACAACAACAGTGTATTTAAAACGACAGAATGTGTCTCTGTCTCTATAACTGGGATAACATATTGAAAAACTTGCTTTAGATATATGAAGATATTCGTATGCCTTGGGAGTAATTTCCAAAAATGTAGGGATAGATGCAGCAATTTCGGCGTATTACGCATTCGTTCGGTCTAGGATAGGATACGGATTGATTTTTTGGGGAAACTCACCTGATATGCATAGAATATTTCAGCTTCAGCAAAAAAAATGTATTCGAGCAATTTTTACATTGAGTTATAATGATAGTTGTAGGGATATCTTTGTTAAAAAAAGGATTTTCACTTTGGTAAGCATGTATATTTATGATTCTTTTATGTTTGTATATAACAACAAAAAACTTTTTGAGTCATTCCAAAATGAACATGAGTACGCGACACGACATAAATCCGATCTTTTAGCATCAAGATATAATTTTAGTTATATTCAAAAAAATGTTAACTTTATGATTATAAAAATATACAACAGCTTTCCTCTAAATTTCCGGTTAAAGCCTAAAATTGCAGCAAATAAAAGTCTAAAGAAATACTTGTATACATATGGACAGATTTAATATAGCTGAATAAAATATTTGTATATTTTATATTATAATATATTCATTATTAGTGGAAAAATGTTATTGATTGTTTGAGTTTATTTTCTTTTTTATTTTATGTTCACAATGTTCGTGCCAACATAGCAGTTACAATTGTACGTTTAATTGGGACAAATAAATCTATATATATATATATATATATATATATATATATATATATATATATATATATATATATATATATATATATATATATATATATGATATAAATGATCGAAATTCAAAAAAAAAACAAGAATTGCATCAATTCAAAGACAGACAAGGAACATCTCAATAAAATCTATTATACCATATTAAAACAATAATAATAAAATATTTTTCCAAATAAAAGGAGAATAAGAAAGAAAAATAAATAATACTAATATAATTAATTAAATAAAAAAATGTGTACGCTCACCGTGGATCTAGGAACGTACAGTTAATAGTAGAAAACATTTTCAAACGATACGGCCTTGATATAGGTCGATCTGCTGTCGCTAATACCTCTTAGTCTATAAAAAATAATAAACAAATTTACAACTAAATGTTTTTTCAGCTCTTTTGGCTGTTATGTGTCATTAGTGTTTATAAGGTTAAACGTTAAGCGTTATAAGTGTTTATAAAGTGATAAAAACCTAGAAACAATTGTTTAAATATAGGGACAAACATTCTGTATGGAATACCTCCAATGTTTAAAAAAATAAAATGTAACAATATTAGAGTACCAACAGCAATAATATCTTCTTAGAAAACAATGTTCTGATGAAGGTCGAGTCATGACCGAAACGTTAAATAAAAACAAGAACACAATAAAATAAATTTGAACACTTATCTTTTATTTGTTAACATTTATACGGACCAATAAACCCAAAATATATATATATATATATATATATATATATATATATATATATATATATATATATATATATATATATATATACATATATATATATATATATATATATATATATATATATATATATATATATATATATATATATATATATATATATATATATATATATATATACATATATATATATATATATATATATATATATATATATATATATATATATATATATATATATATATATATATATATACATATATTTATTTACGTATATTTACATAAAAAGGGAGCACAGGATTTAAAGAACTACTGTACAATAAGCCTTCTATCAGTAATGTACAAAGTTTTCGCTAAGATAATTTCTAAAAGAATATTAAAAGAACTGAATGACCCACAACCAAGAGAACAAGCAGGATTCAGAAGTGGATCACATCCAGGTTGTACAGCAGGCCATAGAAAGGTACAACGAATACACCATGCCATTGTGCTTGGCTTTTATCGACTACGAAAAAGCATTTGACTCTATCTTAAAGCATGCAATAATGGATGCTCTGCTTAGCCAAGGGGTAGATAAAGCATATGTAAACAAATTAGGATCGATATATGATGGAGCTACAGCCATAATTCACCTTGATGATCTTGAACTAGGAATTAATTTAGATCGAGGTGTACGGCAGGGTGATGCAATATCGCCTATTCTTTTCTCAGCTGGCCTTGAAGAAGTATTCCGTAAACTGGATTGGGAACAGGATGATGTAAAGATCAATGGCGCAAACTAAAACTATCTTAGATTTGCAGATGATATCGCTCTTCTTTCACAGGACCCAGAGGAGCTGCGAAGACGCATACAAGAACTGCAAAGGGCTGGCGAACCATTTGGCTTGAAAATAAAACTGAAAAAGAGTCAGGTTATGTTCATTAACTTCGCTCAGGACAGAAGAATTTTAGGTTTAGGAAGGGATTTGGAGATTGTGGACTGCTTTATATATCTTGAGTAGAGGATTTCAATGGAGGGGACTACCGCCCGGGAAGTGGAACGGCGTGTTAAATGTGGCTGGCAGGCTCAATATTGTGTTTAAGAGCAGACTCCCACTTTGCCTGAAAAGAAAAGTATTCGATCAGTGCGTTCTACCCGTTATTACATACGGAAGTGAAACCTGGACACTCACATCGCCATCTGGAAAGATGGAAATGCAAATATGTATGCTTGGCATTACAAGACGAGACAGAAAGTCCTGCGCATGGATCAGGGAATAAACGAAAGTCTGTGACATCATTGGAAGAGTAAATCAATTGAAATGAATATGAACAGGCTATATAGCGAGACGATGGGATGAGAGTTGGACCAAGGCAATCCTGCAGTGGATACCGCTTGATCGCAAACGTCCGCAAAGAAGACCGAAAGACCGATTTGGGGTGAGGAAAATTAACGATTGATTCATGAGAAACCTTTACACCCTGAACGAGTCAGTGTTTGGTGCGCAGGAGGTGAAATTGGGCAGTATTTCTTTCAGAATGCTGCTGATGAAGGTGGAACTGTGAATTGTGTTCGATATCGTGAGATAACTGGATTTTTGTGGGCTGAATTGAATAATATTTATTTGGTGTATATGTGGTTTCAACAATATGGCGCTACACCACAATATTTCCAGTACGAATTATTGCAAGAGACGGTGATTTTAATTGGCCACAAAGATCATGTGATGACACTGCTGAACTATTTTCTTTGGGATTACGTGAAAACTCAGGTAAAAGAACAACTCACAATTGATTGCTGAACTAATGGATGAAATTATTCGAGTCATTGGTGAGATAGAACAACGTTTATGTCAAAATATCATCTAAAATTTTGATAAAAAGTGAACGTCTGTAGTGCTGCAAGATTATCAATAAAATTTCTTTATAAATTAACGAAAATTTTGTGTTTTATTCAAGAATTAAAAAAACTATTCGATTTAAGAGCCAATTTACAAGATTACTAACTTTTTCAGTCGACGGACCTCGCTAATGTTGATACACATTTTTCTAATTAAGGAATAAATGGATTGCGTATAAACATAGTTCATTCCATTATTACGGAATCTGAATTTTAAAAAGATGTTATTGAAACAAGGAATGTCAAAATGAAATTTAACGCTTTATATTTGGCTAAATTTTACACGTACACTTGAATCATTACAAAACCGGAAACTGGATATTACTGAAGAACTTATATTTTTATTGTAATTGTAACCTTACCTACCCGATCAAGGTCCTTTTTTTGAACACACAACTAAACAACTTTTGCATGTTGTTTACTATTTAGCATAGGAGCTGAGAAAGAACCACACAGCTTATTTATTTCCAATAAATAAACATATTTCCTGCTTTCTTTTCAATTCAATTTAGTAACTGACCAGCACCAATATATTCTTATATGGTACTATTCCAAAGTCTAATAACTGTATTTCTTATGAAAATAGTTAAGAATTATATCGATATTTTATTAATAAAACTATCTTCTATTGAAACCTTTGGTGTGAAACAATAAACTTGAAGAGGTTTACCACTAAACACCAAATCACGTTTCGCACGTTTCGCTAACCATGTAAGCATCATCAGGAGATGATTTAATCTAATCCTAAAACTAAACTATGTTCTATTTATATGAAAATCATACCTAGTCAAGCGTGTAAAAATTATGAATCGTGAAGTGTACTAAGCCTTACATTAATAATTGAAAAAGTTGACTGAAAGGAATCGGTCCTTGATCTCGGTTTATGATTTTCTTACATTTTTCTATTTGAATGCTTTCATATGCATCCAAAGCTCTATTCTAATAATAGTTTCTCAGTAATCTCGTTTTCTGTTTTGTAATTATCCGAACCAGTACATTGATTATTAAAGGAATTTATTTTATAATTGAAGTAATCGCTGACATTTTGCGAAAAAATCAATATTATTAACCGAAATACCTATTATTTATTTTAAAATTCTTATATATACCATAAAACTAGACTTCTAATAGTTACTAAGCATACAAATCACTTTATTTAACTTGTCGACGTGCGTTTCGTAAACCATGTTAGCATCATCAGATGGTTCAATCAGATGTTTAGTGGTAAATCTTTTCGAGTTTAATGTTTCATACTCATGGTTCTAATGTGAAATAAAATAAAATGTGAAATAAATTTAAAAAATGTTGATAGACTTTAGAACAAAGTATTTTTTTCTAAATCAACTTCAAACCAAAACTGTTCATTCATTCTGTCAAGTTCATTTCTAGTTTAGACCTCAAACAATGCAGAAAATTATCCATTTCCGATTCTATTGATTCAAACAAGCCATATTCAAATAACAACAAGACAAGGAATACGAACTCAAATAAGTTTATCGCAGTAGAAAATGTTCGCATACCAGCCTCCTGTTTCCTTTTAGCCTTCTTTGCTATTGAGATATTCTTGGTCTTTCGATGAGAACAATAACTTCTCTTTAGTTAATAAAGTTTTAATGCGGCCATATTTGTGCAAGATTACTTCAATAAAATATTCATTATAAAATGACCAGTTATTACAATATTTCGTTTCATTACCAACCAGTCCAGAATCACTATCGTAAGATGTTCTAAAAACTACAGTTTGACGAGCTACATGTGATTTGGCATTAGTTTGCTGAAAGATTAAATTTGCATGAGTTTGCAAATGGCCTAATGGCTAGCTACAATATTTCGGTTATAAATCTGGCTGCATTTAGACTTCTTCTAATAGTTACTAAACAACAAATTGCTTTATTTAATGTATCTACCGGCTTTTCATAAACCATGCATCATCATCAGAAAATGATTGAATCAGATGTTTAGTGGTAAATCTCTTCGAGTTTAGTATTTCATACTGATGGTTGCAATAAAATAATTAAGAATAAAAGCTGCCTAATATGTAAAAAATATAAAAATTATTAGCCAGAGTGATTTTCTTCAAAACTATCGTTTTGACAACTTTTAGTTGATTTCTAGTTTAGCCCCTAAGCCATGCAGAAAATATTCCGTTGTCGATTCTACTGATTCAAACAAGGCATACTCAGGTAAAATATGAGAAAGAATACGAGTCAAATAAGTTTATCGAAACAGAAAGTTTTCTGGAGGAATATGCATTCAAAGCCCAATTATTATTAACACTTTTAATTAGTCTTAAATTACTGATGTTTATATTGTGGTCATGTTCGATTGCATGTTGGGTAACACAAACTTTTTCATTTCTCCCAAATCTATTGTGGACAATATGTTATTGATATCTTGTCAATATGGAACTTTTTGTTTGCCCAATATACATTAGATCACAGTCTTGACAACTAATTTCGCAAATCCCCAACTTTTCATGTTGATCTACTTTATCCTTTGGATTACCCAGAACTTCTATTAATTTATTATATGGTTTGTACACAACCTTAATGTCCACTTTTTTCAAAATTTTCTCTAGCCCTCTTGTTAATTGGACATCAAAGGGTATTACCATGAATATATTTGTGTTCTAATCCTTTTGAAAAGTCGAAGATTCTTTTAATAATTTTCTGGAGTTATGTGTTCTAATTAATGTATCTACAATGTTATTATAACCATTCACTTCAGATACCTCCATAATTAATTTTAATTCTTTGTTATAATTATCTTTATTTAAAAGAAAATTAATTAATCTATTTACCATAAAATTTAGTACCATAACACCTAAAATAAACCATAAAATTTAAACTTCCTTTAAATAAAGATAATAATAACAAAGAATTAGAATTAATTAGGGTGGTACCTGAAGTGAATAGTTATAGTAAGAACATTGTAGATAAATTAATTAGAAAACATAAGTTCAGAAAATTACTGAAAGAATCTTCAACTTTTCAAAAGGATCAGAACGCAAATAAAATAATGGTAACACCATTTGATACCCAATTAAGAAGATGGCTAGACAATATTTTGAAAAAAGTGGACATTAAGGTTGTGTACAAACCATATAATAAATTAAGAGGAGTTCTGGGTAATCTAAAGGATAAAGTAGAGCATCATGCTAAGTCGGGGATTTACGAAATTAGTTATCAAGACTGTGATCGAAGGTATATTGGGCAAACAAATATACCCTCTTAGCCCTCTTGTGAACTGGGCATCAAATGATATTACCATTAATTTCTTTGTGTTCTGATCCTTTTGAAAAGTCGAAGAATCTTTCAATAATTTTCTGAACTTATGTTTTCTAATTAATTTACCTACAATGTTCTTATTATAACCATTCACTTCAGATACCTCCCTAATTAATTCTAATTCTTTCTTATAATTATCTTTTATTTAAAGGAAGTTTAAATTTTATGGTAATTGGTACTTAATTTTATGGTTTTATGGTACTAGTTTACATTTTATGGTAAATATATATAGATATATAGAGATAGATAATAGAGCGTTTAAGTAATGTCTGAATGATTGTTGTCAATGTAAGTATCGTTGACATATACAAAAAAATATATTTACTTTCACTCGTTACTTTATATATTACAAATTAATATAATTTATTTTTAGTTTAGTTTTGAAAACGGGGGGAGAGTACCCTCCGAAACGTTAACGTTAAAAGTTTGTAAATTTTTTTAAATCTTTAAAATTTTGTTCGATAGGCAAATTTATTACAAAAAAGAATCACTGAGAAATTTGTCTCCGTTTGGATTTTTGTTTTTACTCAGTGATTCTTTCTTTAAATAAGAACAGGTATTTTTGATATTTTTTGAGTCTTAGATAGTGGCGAAAATCCCAAATAAAGGGAAAAAAAATAGAGCGTTTGTTTCCATTATAAAAGAAATTACTTTAATAATCAAAGTACTGGTTCGGATTATTACAAAACAGAAAATGAGATTACTAAAATTTTATTAGAAACGTAACTGTACAAACTAAACAACATTCCAAAACAGGAGCTGAATTGTCCTTTGAAATGATCGTTACTTTTAAAGATGTACTATCACAGAGATTATTTATATCCATTCAATAAACATTTTTTCTACATTATTTTTAATTCAATTCAATAAAAACAGTGTTTCTTATACAGATAGTTAAGAATTTAACTAATATTTGATTGTTAATACAAAACAGATACCTTAATCACATACAATACTGTTATAACGGGTTTTCCTACAATGGATATATTATTGATAGCTAATCTTGTACATATGGCATTGTAATTTGTAATATTTTCGTATTGAAACTTTGAAAACTGAAGATAAGTTATTCTTCTCATCGAACGAACAAGAATATTTCAATAAGGCTAAAAGGAAACAGGAGGCTTGTATCAGTATTCGTCCAGAAAACTTTCTGTTACGATAAATTAATTTCACTTCGTATTCTTTCTCATATTTTGATCTGATTATGCCTTGTTTGAATCAATAGAATCGACAATGGATAATGGTATAGTTTGGAGGCTAAACTAGAAGTCAACTAAGAGTGCTAGTTCGATAGTTTTGAAGAAAATGCTAGTTATTGTCTGCCGGCCCCGGTGGTCTGGTAGGTTAGTCACCTGCCTGGCAATCCAAAGGTAGCTGGTTCGATTCCAGCGCTCGGATGGGTGTTTTTCTTTATTTCTTCTGTCCGTCTTACTTCCTACCCTACACACACACACTTATATACACTCACATATACACACACACGCTCACACATATCGACACCTAAATGTTTGTGATTGTTTCTAGGCAAGAGTGTAAAATCCGACAACAAATTACCCCTCAGTCACGCCAGTTAAAGGCTGGGTAAGGCCGGATGCCTTCTGAGAAGTGTTGGTCACTCGCCAGTCGGTAGGCGGCTTCCTGATAGACTTATGGGTAGGCACATAACCAAGGGTTGATAGCTTGTGGGGGGTGCTGGCCTGGGTTTGTCGGTAGCTGATTACCGTGGTTCGGAACCCACGCTGTTCGCTAAATAATCTTAGATGCTGATGCGCCTCTAACCGTAAATCCTTTCCTTTCCTTTGGTTATTGTCTATCACCAATAATTTGTATATTTATTATATGTTAGGCAGCTTTTTAATTATTTTATTGGAACCATCAGTATGAAACACTAAGCTCGAACTGATTTACCGCTAAACATATGATTGAATTATCTTCTGATGATGCTAGATGGCTTACGAAACGCCCGTCGACAAATTAAATACAGTGAAAAAGTTAAAAACAACAAAAATCAAACTGTATAAATCAGAAGTTTATTTAATTGAGTACGGGTCGCAGCCGCAGTGTACCGTGTACCGTACCGTCGGTACGGTACGCAGCTTAATCGTCCTGTGACCTAAAGTTGTAATTTTGCAAACATTTCTTAGTTCGTTTAAAGTGAACTCCATTGTCAGATTCGTAGTTTCGTCTTTAGGACGACCGACTTTAGCCCCAGTGGAAGGTTTCATCAAAGAAATATAGCAATCACGATGATACTTAGTTCCAACAGCAACTAAGTCGTGTTCAAATTCGATTCGCGCAATAACAGCTTCTGCTATAGCATCGGAACGAGTCCGAGCTACTTCCAGATTCGATACTTGCATAGATTAATGTCTTCATACCACGTTCAACAGTAACATTTTCACTTTCAGTTAAAAGTAAAAATTTTGACATTTTTGTTATAAAACTCAAAACAGCCCGAAATAGGTTAGAATAAACACCTGTTTTCACTACGGAGTGGCGCTCAAGACTAACGGTATATCATTTATTGGGTATTCTGACATAAAGCAGGTATACGACCCTAGCCACGCACACAATTGAACAGAGAGACAGATGTTGTCTCAGGGTTACACGGGTGTATAAATCAAGGGACGGGGTTTCATTTTACCTGATATTCTCATAGTTATACTTATGTATATTTTATATTTTAAATGTAAGTTACAATCACTGATAGAAAAATATTTTTACTTATATTACAGCTACAGAGATGTATATACGCGAGGTACTTATGCATATTATGACGCTTAAAACTTTTTAATTCGTTATATCTCAGGAACGGTGGCTCTTAGGAAAAAAAATATTGATACCTTTTTTATAGATAATTTTATGATCTATAATTTTTATCTAAAGTAATTTTACGATAAAACTTACTGTTTTGATGAAAATCGCGAAAAACCCATTTTTTGACCTTTGACCTGGAGTCAATTTTTTTCCACGTACCGGTACGATTTTGAAATGTTATTTTTAATTATGTTTTAAACAATTTTACTCACTTCCAACTTGATGTGAATTTATGCATCTTCACTCTTATTTTTCTGTCTAATTTGACCGGACTACCGCTGGACTTGAATGGTTCACCGTTATTAAACTTATATTGTCGTAGACGTTGACAACAAAAAATAGATTTCCCCACTATCATGTTTTATGGTATTATTAAGTCGATGGGGACTTTAGTTTATGTTTACTTTTCTCACTGTTAGTTTATTATAGTTTGTATTTGAAAAAGGCACTGTGTGTCGAAACAATTGCCATACATAAAATTTTAAATATAGTGGAAATTTTTGGATATTAATCTTTGTTCACTTATTTAAAATCAATTTCCATCAAGTATCAGCTATCTCAGTTAAATTTAAATGAAGTGATTTGTTGTTTAGTAACTATTAGAAGTCTATATGCACCTCATTGTGCAACCGAAATATTGGAGCTAGTCGTTAGGTCATTGGATGACAAGCCGCAAGTTATGAAGTTCTATATGCGGAAAGCATAATTCTCTCAAAATAAGTCCTGTATCATATAATTTTTCGAGGGTAAATCATTGGTCTCGAAAAATCAACAAATTAAGCCTCAATGAGACCACTTCAAGCATCCCATTTAGTAGATTTAAGAGTGGCCACATCGTCTAATACCCACACGATTGCGGAAGAGTTCATTTTAACCGCTGCCATTGATATGATCAATATGATGAGAAGGCCGGAAGAAACAGAAAAGTTGAAAACTATACCTTCAAAATGACACAATATTGAGATGTATTAATGAAATGTATTGAGATATATTAATGAAATTCGACGAGTCAACAGTGTGTTTTGTCCGATACGAATGTGAGGGGACAATTAAAGAAAATATACTATTTTACAAATCAATCCCTGGTCGTGTAGCTGGCGAAGGACTATTTAAAGTTTGGTGTGTTACAATTCTTCTATTGGAACCTTTGGTGTGAAATACTAAATTTGAAGAGATTTACCACTAAACACCAAATAATTTTTTAACTGCTCGACGCACGTTTCGCTAACCATGTTAGCATCATCAGGAAAAAATGAAAAACCCTACGTGTAAAAAACATGAACCGTGAAGTTTACTAAGCCTTACATTAATAATTGAAAAAGTTAACTGAACGGGATAGGGCCTTTATCTCGGTTCATGGTTTTCTTACATTTTTCTATTTGAATGCTTTTATATGCATCCAAAGCCCTATTGTTACTAACACTTTTAATTAGCCTTAAATTACTAATATCTATACTGTGGTCGTGTTCGATTGCATGTTGGGCAACACAGGATTTTTCATTTCTCCCATATCTAATGTGGGCAATATGTTCTTTATATCTTGTCAATATTGATCTTTTTGTTTGCCCAATATACCTTCGATCACAGTCTTGACAACTAATTTCGTAAATCCCAAACTTTTCATGTTGCTCTAATTTATCCTTTGGATTACCTAGAACTTCTCTTAATTTATTATATGGTTTGTACACAACCTTCCACTTTTTTCAAAATTTTGTCTAGCCCTCTTGTTAATTGGGCATTAAATGATATTACCATTAATTTCATTGTGTTCTGATCCTTTTGAAAAGTTGAAGATTCTTTTAATAATTTTCTGAACTTATGTTTTCTAATTAATTTATCTACATTGTTCTTATTATCACCATTCACTTCAGATACCTTCTTAATTAATTTTAATTCTGTTATAATTATCTTTATTTAAAGGAAAATTAATTAATCTATTTACCATAAAATTTAAACTAGCCATCTTATTTTGGGAGCTATGATTTTAATCGTTAGGAATGTATCTCGAAGTGGTGGTGTTTTTTTCTGAAAATATCAAAATCTAACCAATTTGTATTGTTTCTACTGAATAAAATATCCAGAAATGGTAAACTATCGTTGTTTTTGAGTTCATGCGTGAATATTATATTTTGGGATGATTATATATATTTTAGATTAAATCATCTCCTGATGATACTAACATGGTTAGCGAAACGTGCATCGAGCAGTTAAAAAAAAGTGATTTGGTGTTTAGTGGTAAATGTCTACAAGTTTAGTTTTGGTGTGATAGTAAAATTATAAGACATTAAGCCACATATGGGATGCACGCACTGCTGTCTTCACAGAAATGCGCTTGCTACAAAAAAGATGCCAGATAATTTACAAAATGTTCTGTCAGAACGAGTAAAAACCGTTCATTTTATTAAAAACCGACATTGTAAACTAGATATGCTTTCTATATTGTGGGAAGAAGAGTGGTTTTCCATACTGAAGTCAGGTGGTGGATTAATAGAATTTTTTTTCCAGATAAAAATAGCTCATTTTCAGAATTTTTACAAGATGGAGAAACTTTATTACTCTTGGCTTACTTGAGTGATATATTTTCGCATTTGAATGTGAGTTTATAAGTCAAGAAACTTTGCATTTCGATTATACACCTTGAAAAAAGCATTTTTGATACGTACTAAAAAATATGGATTTATAAAATTCTGTTATTGATCGCCTGTTGGAGAGCATGAAAACGCTTTTGCGCGGATATTATTATTACTTTATTGAAAATTACTGAAAAAAAATAAAGTGTATGTTTGAATGTTATTTTCGACTGAATAATCACTTGAAAAAAATTAATTAGTTTATAGCCATAAAATTTTCAAAACCACATATATATTTTTTTAATGGTATTTCAAAGAAAAAATATTTTTCTATATGGCTTTTTTAAAATTCAACCCAGATACGAGCCTAGTCACCATGAAAACCATATTTTTACTGTTAGATTTTTTATAATAATACATAAATTAGAAAATTAGAACAATTAAGTGTAACGCTGTATTTGATTGAGACCAGTGTTAATTTCAAACATTAAAAATTAATTTTAGTTTGGTGAAGTTAGTTCCTTTGACTTTTTATGAAATAATACAAAATAATTTAATTAAGGAAAGGGTTGTTTTTTAACTTAATTAATTTTGCTTAAGTAAATAATTACAGAAATTGTAATTAAACAAAGAGCTAGTTTATAGTTAGTTACATTTTAACTCCAAAGTGAATTTTAATAACATGAGTTGGATTTACACAGTGTTACATTAATACTTATTTCTAATGAATCACATCTTTTCAAACGATGGCTATTATTTCTATTATCAACTATTTCTATAACAAATAATAATAGGTCTTTCGAATTGAGCGTTTTTTTAATTCTTAAATGAAACACAGATGGCGTTGTGCATTTGTCTAGGTCTAGTATCACTTCAGAAGTGTAATGTATGACATTTATAAAATGGAGTGGTACATAATACAATAAAGAATGTTAATAATAAAGAAGGGGCACCTCTATCTTCTTCTGGGGTACGTGGTGGAGAGGGTCATGGTAGATTTCTTCCATTCTTCTTTCCTCCTATGTCAAGATAATATTACCCGTCAGTAAGAGTGCTACCCTTTCCTTCATACGGAAAAAAAACTAAGGGTAAGTCGTTTGGTGCTGAGGCAACAAAATTTTTAAGATCACAAGGGTTTGGCTTACCCCGTATATACTGACAAGCAGTGGTGTGTTCCCTGAAAATAATCATCTGTTCATCTGTGTTGATTTTTTCTGATCTAGGATTCTGCAAATATCCTTCATGACCATTTTCTTTCTTCAGGCCGTATCCTCTGACGTGCGTCGAGAAGTTCAAAAAAGTGGTAAATCTCTGCAAGTTTAGCGATATTTTATTGTTGTAAAATTGGATATTTTGTTTATCTCCATTGGTCACAGAATTGTTATTAACAACAAGATGCTGGGAAGTTTGTGGTACCTGCCTGTAGTTATGTTTGAATTAGAAATTAAATTATAGGTAGGTTAATTTTGTTTGCCTAATAGATTCTGATATGCAAAAATTTCAAGCCGGATATAATTACAGTAAACCCAAAAAGACGTTCTATTTCTCTATTATTTGTATTTAGATCATTGCAAACCTGGCTAAATGTATCTGGTTAGAATTAAATGCTGTTTTTTCAAAGAGTGATTCAGGAAGGTATTGGTTACACTATTAAGCTATTGGTAGGGCTTTCAACTTATTATAGTTTCAACTTGTTCGTATTTTGGGGATGGAGGCAAATATTCAAACTAATTTGTACTAATCCACTCCACTCGACTCGCTGACTACTTTTTGAGAATGATTTTCCACCAATGTCCAAATTTCAAATATAGAGCGAAACGTCATCGATGAAATCGATTACCCACTGAACACTTCAGAAGCATCTTTTCCGTGACATTCTTGAATGCATTTTGGAACAATCTCTTTTTAAACTCTAGCAGTAATTTAACGTCATATGGGATACGCATATCTTCCTTGGTAGCGGTCCCCCATAGTTTTAATATTCTGGTGAATTCTTTAGAATTTTATTGAATTTTTGATTTTTTTTCCGCACTGATGTCTCCGAAATTTTGAGGAAAAGGTCTAACTGGTTGTGTAAATAGTACACCGTAAAGCATAATTTAATGTTACACGCAAGAGATCTGAAACTTTTAAGCATCTTGTTTACCAGTTCAACATTGATTTCAGCTTTACGTTTGCCCAGAAAATTTCCGACAACTGAAACAAATCAAATCCAGGTTTTTCACTCAGCCTCATTCATCGAATTTACGAAGGCAAGATTCTTAAGGAGTTGCAGGAGTTGTCTTATTTGTGGGTCGTTAAAAACTCCTGCTTTAATTTTCTCCGTTTTCAACTGAGGCATTTTTTCCCTATATATGCAAAGCATGATCCGTTCCTACCAAGAGCCTTTACAAATTGCTTCATTAGGCCCAGCTTGAAATAACGTGGAGGAAAGATGATTTTCTCTCGCCCAACTAAGGGGTCGTTAATGATATTCTTTTGCCCCAACGTCCTTGTTTTCTCTCTTAGGCCACTCTTTTCTAACCCAGTAGCGTGTTTTGCCCCTGTTAATCCAGAGATTCCAGAAGCAAGGATATTTGGTGTGCATTTGGTGGATGTACACCAATACTTGATTGCATTGAACTGAAAAAAACATTGATAGATAAGTGAATGTATCTAAAAAGTAGAGCAGATAGAGACAAATAAATTTCCTATTTAGATTTAGCGCCCCAAATATCTAAAACCCTAAACACAAAAATAAAATTATTACCCATATAATTTTTAGATGCATTTTAATCTCCTTTGCTGTATATTGGTAACTTTTTTTAGAGAAACTTTCTATCTAACTTGACATATCTGTTTATTTCGAGTAATTTTGTTAAACAATTTGCAAAGTTGTGGTGTAAGTTTACGTCTTCTCTTTTTAAATAGTTTATAATTTATACCACCTAGTTCATTGATTTTTCAGTTTTTAAGCTGATATTTATGGATCTTCTCTGGTTTTACGACGTGTTTAATTAAAGTAATGAAACTGGCCACACTTTTGGCTTACCCTTACCCTGGAAGGAAGGCAACCTAAAATCTAATGGCTCTCCAATAATGGTTAGGATTACTAAGAATCATTTGGTGATCAGTAGTAATATTTTTCGTGAACTGTATTTTTCTAGTGTGAGTTACAACAATTTCGAGCAACGGTCAAGTTTTGTTTCAGACTTGGACTCAGTGTGACGGAAACTTTTGTAAAACTTCAATATGTCTGTCGAAACAGTATTTTGCCAAGGATCAATGTTTTTAGGGTATCTGAAGGTATTCTCAGGAGACTCCATTGAGCCTCATTAATCGAATTTACCAAGGCAAGATCCTTAAGGAATTGCAGGAGTTGTCTTATTTGTGGGTCGTCCAAGACTCCTGCTTTAATTTTTTCCGTTTTCAACTGAGGCATTTTTTCCCTATATATGCAAAGCATGATCCTTTCCTACCAAGAGCCTTTACAAATTGCTTCATTATGCCCAGCTTGAAATAACGTGGAGGAAAGATGATTTTCTCTCGCCCAACTAAGGGGTCGTTAATGATATTCTTTTGCCCCAACGTCCATGTTTTCTCTCTTAGGCCACTCTTTTTTAACCCAGTAGTGTGTTTTGCCTCTGCTAATCCAGAGATTCAAGAAGCCAGGATATTTGGTGTGCATTTGGTGGATGTACACTAAGACTTGATTGCATTGAACTGAAAAAAACATTGATTGATAGATAAATGGATGTATCTAAAAAAGTGGAGCAGATAGAAAAAAAGAGTGAGTTACAACAATTTCGAGCAACCATTAAGTTTTGTTTCAGACTTGGGCTCAGTGTGACGGAAACTTTTGTAAAACTTCAATAGGTCTATGGAAACAGTATTTTTTCAAGGATCAAGGTTTTCAGGTGTTTCAAGGTATTCTCAGGAGACTTCATTGAATATGATCCTGGCACAAGAAGGTCTTCCACTACAAGCAGTGATTAAATGTCCGTAGAATCCGAGATCTTGTGCGTGGTTGACGGTCAGAAAGATTGGAAAAGAGTTACATTTGACCCAAATATTCGTTGATCAGATATTGACATGATCAACGATATTAATCATGATTAACGATGACAAAATATTTTTGAGTACTGTTCTTAACGTCTGTTAATGCTGCAAATGTTGTTAACCACCGAATGGTACGAGCAAAAATTACGATTAGTCCAAAAGTCCAAAAGTTAGGACTGTCGAAGAGAGCGCGAAAGAATGATAATGTGAAAGAAGGGCATTGTGGATTCTGGGAATTTCTGGAGAGGGGCAGCGATTTTGATATTGCTTTGTCGACCCGCGTTGCTGTGTTATACGGCCCGGAAGAGATGGAAATAACAGTCCAACATGAAAAAATCATAGGTCTGTTGAAACAGTATTTTTTCAAGGATCCAGGTTTTCAGAAGTTTCAATGATCCTGGTCCAAGAAGGTCTTCCAATGCAAGAAGTGATGAAATGTCCGTAGAATCCGAGATCTTGTGCGTTTAGATTGTCGGTTGACGGTCAGAAAGATTGGGAAAGAGTTACATTTGACCAGATCAGATATGGACCAATGAATTGCGGAATTTGGCCGAAATCAACAGGAGGGAAAAGTTTTTTGCCATTTTGAGCCCGATAGGAAATGACCCAAATTTTCTGGAACCTGTCAATGTTGGAGACGAGCGTTGAATGTTTGATTACGACTCTGAAAGGAAGTGTCAGAGTCAGAAATGACACTTTAACCTCGCTACGTTGAAAAAAGCCACAATTTAAAAACCACAGTTAAATAACATATTTTTTTCTCAAGTACCTGCAGAATTTCCTTTTGTTAGACAACATTAACCCTTTTGAAGTAGAGAACAATTTGGTTTGGCGATGTAATACCATCTATTGCATTATATTGCAGTATATTGTTGCAATATATTGTTCATTATGTTGCAATATATTTTCAAAAACTTGTAAAGTGGTGCATGTATTAAAGTTTTTTTTAAAAATGTTCTACTATATTAAGTTATTTCAAATTTGTTTCAGGGCCCAGAGAAAATGTGGAAATTAATTTGCCAACTTAGGCATCCATTTTCTGCATTTACTTCTGGATTACTATTCTTGGTAAGTTATGTTTCCGCCAACTAGTTCTTATAAGTTTAAGAGAATAAATATTATCATACAGAATATAGCAGCGTACATATTAATTAAGAAAACTTAAAGTTAGTTACTTTTAATTGCTTCTTTATGTCGTTATGGTTTTATTAATAAAAATAATTTTAAATTAATATTAGACATAAACTATATCAAAAGAAAGAATTATATATATATATATATATATATATATATATATATATATATATATATATATATATATATATATATATATATATATTCATCATCAGCCCGCATCGATCCACTGCAGGATGAAGGCCTCTTCAGCATGCTTCCAACCTTCACGGTCCTGGGCTTTCCTCTGCCACTCGGGTCCAATATACTTAACGATGTCATCAATCCATCGTGCTTTCGGTCCTCTTCGCGGACGTTTGCGATCAAGCGGTATCCACTCCAGGATTGCCTTGGTCCATCTGTCGTCCCATCGCCTCGCTATATGGCCTGCCCATCTCCATTTCAACTGTTTTACTCTTCCAATGATGTCACAGACTTTTGTTTGTTCCCTGATCCATGCGCAGGACTTTCTGTCTCGTCTTGTAATGCCAAGCATACATCTTTCCATTCCCCTCTGTGCCACCCGAAGTTTTTGAATTGATTGTGATGTGAGTGTCCAGGTTTCACTTCCGTATGTCATAACGGGTAGAACGCACTGATCGAATACTTTTCTTTTCAGGCAAAGTGGGAGTCTGTTCTTAAACACTATGTTGAGCCTACCAAATGCCTGCCAGCCACATTTAACACGCCGTTCCACCCGGGCGGTATTCCCCTCCATGGAAATCCTCTACCCAAGATATATAAAGCTGTCCACAATCTCTAACTCCCTTCCTAGAACTAAAATTCTTCTGTCCTGAGTGAAGTTATTGAACATAACCTGACTCTTGTTCAGGTTTATTTTCAAGCCAAATGGTTCGCCAGCCCTTTGCAGTTCCTGTATGCGTCTTTGCAGCTCCTCTGGGTCTTGTGAAATGAGAATAATATCTGCAAATCTAAGATGGTTTAAGTTTGCACCATTGATCTTTACACCATCCTGTTCCCAATCCAGTTTACGGAATACTTCTTCAAGGCCAGCCGAGAAAAGAATAGGCGATATTGCGTCACCCTGCCGTACACCTCTTCCGTGGGTATTGCTGTCCCTGACTGGCTCTGATCTTCATATAACTGGGAATAAAACCTTCTGACAATCTCTAACATTTGGGTACGCGTCCTGCACACTGTGCCATCCTCACGCTTTAAAGCATATATTTGCGTTCTTTTGTTTCTCAGCTTCTGTTTAGCTTTGTTAATTCCTTTGTTTTCTTCCAGGGTTTTTTGCACTAGCTGCATATTGAATCGGTGCGTGTCCTCTCTGATACGTTTTCTTATAGTTTTGCAGAGCTCAGTGTACTCGACCCTGCCAAAAGGACTACCTGCATTTCTCATTGCTCGCCGTTTCTTCATTAAATCAATGATCTCACTGGAGATTTTTGTTTGTTAAAGACATTTTTCCTCTGGTGCTATTGAAGCAGCCGTTTGAAGTACATTGTTGGCGATTTCTTCATATTGAACTGATATTTCCACCTCCTCTGGATCTTGTAACGCAGCAAACCGGTTTGACAAAGCAATCTCAAAATCGCTTCCTCTCTCCGGCAGTTTTCCAGAATCCACCTTGCCCTTCTTTGATCTTACCATTCTTTCGCGCTCTTTTCGACAGTCAATCCGAACCCTTGCTCGTACCATTCGGTGGTCACTTCCAACATTAAAATTGTTAAGGACAGTACAATTGGTAAATATTGTTTTATCGTTAGTCATGATGTAGTCAATTTCGCTTGTGAGCCCAGATGGACTTTTCCATGTCCATTTTCTGCTGATATTTTTCTTATAGAATTAATTCATAATATATAGTTCTTGTCCTTCAGCAAAATCAACTAGTCTGTCACCTCTATTGTCTCGCTCACCATTTCCATATGGGCCAGTTGCATTTTCGTCTGTTCTTGTTGTTCCAATTCTGGCATTAAAATCACCCATCAGGATTTTGTACCTACATTTCTCCTTGTATAAAAGCTGGGCCACATCATAAAATTCCTCAATTTCCTCATCTTTATGGCTTATAGTTGGTGCATAAGCTTGGACGATTTGAAGCCTAAACTTTTTATTCAGCTGAATGACGCATTGGGCTAATCGGTCGGATGTACTTTCAAATTTTACCACACTGTCCTTCAGCGTTCGATTGATGAGGAATCCAATTCCGCCACATCGGCCATTTTCCGTACCTCGAGTGTAGAGTACGTGTCCAGTTGGTTCCAGTTTGATTAACTCTTCACCCTTCCTTCGTGTTTCACAGAGCCCAATAATATCCCAATGTATGTTGTCAAGTTCGATTAACAGTTCTTGCAATCGGGCCTCTGTTTTCACAGTCCGTATATTTAACCCGGTGATTCTTAGCACCCTCTGCCTTGGGGCAGGTCTTCCCGCTGCCGTAGGTAGTTGCCCCTTGGCCTCCGGGGAATGAGGGCCGTGTTTGAGGTTGTACTGTCATATTTCAACATATTGAAATACCATGTTGAAGGTATGGACCGTAATCTGCCACGCTGGTCCAATGCGGGTTGGCAGATTTTGGATTATGTTAGTCTGAGGCCTCCGCCTTGACCTGTCCGCCAGGGGTGACCTTCCCACATAGACTCCAGACGGCATAGCTCAAAGCTTCATTGCCCTACTCAAACCCCTTTACCACGTCAAGGTCTGATTCCACAAAGGGGTATATATATATATATATATATATATATATATATATATATATATATATATATATATATATATATATATATATATATATATATATATATATTGCTTCCAACAGGAAAACGGACAATTAGCTCTAAATAACCAAGACAATTGCAAAGAACTTGCGAAATATTTTGAACAACAATTAAACTGTCCTGAGCTCTTAAACAAATTACCAACACTAAACCCTAAACAAACAAACCCAGATTCATTACTACCGAATGAGGATGAAATAATTAGGCAAATAAAGCGACTTAAAAATAACAAAGCTTCTGGTGAAGATGGAATCATTACTGAAATTTTGAAATCCGCTGGCCCTGGTATAATCAAGGAAATAACAAAAATTCTACAAGAAGTTTGGCGAACCGAATGGATTCCGGCAGATTGGAAAGATGCTCTAATCCATCCACTACACAAGAAAGGAGATAGAGCGGATGTAAAAAACTACAGAGGGATATCTCTCCTCCCAGTTTGTTACAAAATTCTATTTCAATGTCTACTAGACAGAGCACAGGGACAGTTAGAACCTAAAATTGGTGAACATCAAGCAGGTTTTCGACCAGGCAGATCCTGCCCTGAACAGATCCTGAATCTAAAGTTGATCCTAAGACATCAAAAACTGTACAATAAAAATCTCGTCTGTACATTTGTGGATTTCAAAAAAGCATATGATTCTATTGACCGCGAATCTTTATTCCAAATCTTAAAAGAATAAGGACTAGATCTGAAAACGCTGGCAATTATAAAAGCAACATTAACTAACACAAGGTTAAAAGTTAAATTCATAGATGACATCTCAGAGCTCTTCGAGATTAAAACTGGAGTGAGACAAGAGGATGGACTCTCGGCACTCTTATTTAACTGTGTTCTAGGAAAAGTAATACAGGACTAGCGTGACAAAAAGTCGGCCCTGAATATTGACCAGCCCATTAAACTGAGGAGAACCAACATCAAAATAGATTGTCTGGCGTTTGCTGATGATCTAGCAATTTAGCACAAAAACAGATTGAAATCGTAAAAGGAACAGCAGAAAAGGTAGGACTCCAAATTTCCTTTTTTCCTTGTTTCGAGTAAATTTGTGGTAAATATTTTAAACCCTTTTCAATAAGTCCAATTTCCCCTCGTTAAATGAATGGTCAGATAAATTAACGACTTTAGGATAAAACTGAAGATGTACGTTTGCATCAGGCTTGTTTAGATGGCTAGGCATAAAGATAAAGAAAATATCTAATAAATTACAATTTGATATGTACAGAAAACCGACTACATCAGACACGGATACACCTTAGTTCTAAATATTCTTTTTCTAAAAACTTTTAATTACTTCGAAAATAACGAAAAAAAAATAAAAAATCTTCACTATTAAAGTTTCCAATACTATATATTTTGTTATGTGTTAGTTTATGTCATAAATAATGTTGTGAAAGCCACCAAAGCCAAAAAAACTTTTAGTTACCTCGAAAATAACGAAGAAAAAAATTAAAAAATCTTCACCATTAAAGTTTACAATACTATATATTTTGTTATGTGTTACTTTATGTCATAAATAATGCTATGAAAGTTACCAGAGCCAAAAAAACTTTTAATTACTTCGAAAATAACGAAAAAAAAATCTTCACTATTAAAGTTTTCAATATTATATATTTTGTTATGTGTTACTTTATGTCATAAATAATGTTGTGAAGGTTACCAGAGCCAAAAAAACTTTTAATTACCTCGAAAATAACGAAAAAAAAAAATTAAAATATCTTCACCATTAAAGTTTACAATATTATATATTTTGTTATGTGTTACTTTATGTCATAAATAATGCTGTGAAAGTTACCAGAGCCAAAAAAACTTTTAATTACTTCGAAAATAACGAAAAAAAATCTTCACTATTAAAGTTTTCAATATTATATATATTTTGTTATGTGTTACTTTATGTCATAAATAATGCTGTGAAAGTTACCAGAGCCAAAAAAATTTTTAATTACCTCGAAAATAACGAAAAAAAAAAATTAAAATATCTTCACCATTAAAGTTTACAATATTATATATTTTGTTATGTAATACTTTATGTCATAAATAATGCTGTGAAAGTTACCAGAGCCAAAAAAATTTTTAATTACCTCGAAAAAAACGAAAAAAAAAAATAAAAAATCTTCACTATTAAAGTTTACAATACTATATATTTTGTTATGTGTTAAAGTTTTCAATATTATATATTTTGTTATGTGTTACTTTATGTCATAAATAATGCTATGAAAGTTACCAGAGCCAAAAAACTTTTAATTACTTCGAAAATAACGAAAAAAAAAATATCTTCACCATTAAAGTTTACAATACTATATATTTTGTTATGTGTTACTTTATGTCATAAATAATGTTGTGAAAGTTACCAGAGCCAAAAAAACTGTTAATTACTTCGAAAATAACGAAAAAAAAATTAAAAAATCTTCACCATTAAAGTTTACAATACTATATATTTTGTTATGTGTTACTTTTACGAGGGTTGATCCAAAAGTAAGTTTCCCAAAGAGCTGCAGCAGCGTTGGAAGCTGCTAGGCGAAATTCGACAACACCGCTGTGCACGGCAGATCCCCCACTCCCTTTTCCGCCCGCGAGCGCTGCGCTACGCCGCTCAGTCTTGGCTCAGCAGCCGTTCGCGATGGAGCCTCTTATTGTTGATCCCGCCAGGTGCGAAATTCGATCGGTTATTCGGTTTTTGCATGCGACAGGAATTCCACCTGTGGAAATTCATCGAAAGTTGACACAAGTTTACGGCGACAAGTGTATGTCCGTTCAAATGGTCCGACATTGGTGCAGGGAATTTAGTGACGGACGGAAGGAGGTTCACGACGAAGAGCGGAGTGGAAGACCTGCAGTTTCGGAGTCGATTGTCGAGAAGATCGAACGCGAAATGCTTCAAAACCGGAGAATCACCATCCGTGAACTCGTTGATAGGATTCCTGGGAGTTCTTACGGTACAGTGGAAAGAATTTTGACTGAAAAGTTGGGGTATCACAAGTGTTGCGCTCGATGGGTACCGCGCATGCTGACAGCAGAACACAAGGAGAAACGCCTCGATTGTGCTCGACAGTTTCTTCAAAAGTGTCAAGACGATAAGGAAGAATTTTTGGACTCCATCGTGACCGGTGACGAAACGTGGGTTTTTCATTTCACCCCCGAAACCAAAGAAAAGTCTAAACAGTGGCGTCACTCAGGGTCACCAGTCACAAAGAAGTTCAAGTAAACTCCTTCTGCTGGCAAAATCATGGCCACTGTCTTTTGGGATCGCAAGGGGATACTGCTGATCGAGTTCCTGACACCCGGGACAACAATAAACTCGGACAGGTATTGTGAGACACTCACTAAACTCAGGCGTGCTATCCAGAACCGCAGGAGAGGACGCCTGACAACAGGTGTAACGCTGCTTCACGATAACGCCCGACCTCACACTTCCCGCAAAACCCAGGAACTTTTGGAGCAGTTTGGATGGACTGTCATGCCCCACCCACCTTACAGTCCGGACCTCGCGCCCAGCGACTATCACTTGTTCCCCAAGTTAAAAGAACACCTGAGTGGCAAACGCTTCCGGAACGACGAGGAAGTGAAACAAGAGGTGCAGCGCTTTCTTAAGGGTTTGGCGGCGGAGGTGTACGACATGGGCATACAAAAGTTGGAGCACCGTCTACAAAAATGTGTTGATCGAAATGGCGATTATGTCGAAAAATAGAGGAAAGTTTCATCTTTCCGACGATGTAAATTTTAATGAAAATAAACATAGTTGTCTATTTGAAAAAATGAAGGGAAACTTACTTTTGGATCGACCCTCGTATGTCATAAATAATGTTGTGAAAGTTACTAGAGCCAAAAAGACTTAATTACTTTGAAAATAACGAAGAAAAAAATTAAAAATCTTCACCATTAAAGTTTACAATACTATATATTTTGTTATGTGTTACTTTATGTCATAAATAATGCTATGAAAGTTACCAGAGCCAAAAAAACTTTTAATTACTTCGAAAATAACGAAAAAAAAAATCTTCACTATTAAAGTTTTCAATATTATATATTTTGTTATGTGTTACTTTATGTCATAAATAATGTTGTGAAAGTTACCAGAGCCAAAAAAACTTTTAATTACTTCGAAAATAACGAAAAAAAAAAATTAAAAAATCTTCACTATTAAAGTTTTCAATATTATATATTTTGTTATGTGTTACTTTATGTCATAAATAATGCTATGAAAGTTACCAGAGCCAAAAAAACTTTTAATTACTTCGAAAATAACGAAAAAAAAAATCTTCACTATTAAAGTTTTCAATATTATATATTTTATTATGTGTTACTTTATGTCATAAATAATGCTATGAAAGTTACCAGAGCCAAAAAAACTTTTAATTACTTCGAAAATAACGAAAAAAAAAAATCTTCACTATTAAAGTTTTCAATATTATATATTCTGTTATGTGTTACTTTATGTCATAAATAATGCTATGAAAGTTACCAGAGCCAAAAAAACTTTTAATTACTTCGAAAATAACGAAAAAAAAAATCTTCACTATTAAAGTTTTCAATATTATATATTTTGTTATGTGTTACTTTATGTCATAAATAATGTTGTGAAAGTTACCAGAGCCAAAAAAACTGTTAAACTGTGTTACCTCGAAAATAACGAAGAAAAAAATTAAAAAATCTTCATCATTAAAGTTTACAATACTATATATTTTGTTATGTGTTACTTTATGTCATAAATAATGCTATGAAAGTTACCAGAGCCAAAAAAACTTTTAATTACCTCGAAAATAACGAAAAAAAAAATATCTTCATTAAAGTTTACAATACTATATATTTTGTTATGTGTTACTTTATGTCATAAATAATGCTATGAAAGTTACCAGAGCCAAAAAAACTTTTAATTACCTCGAAAATAACGAAAAAAAAAATATCTTCATTAAAGTTTACAATACCATATATTTTGTTATGTGTTACTTTATGTCATAAATAATGCTGTGAAAGTTACCAAAGCCAAAAAAACTTTTAATTACTTCGAAAATAACGAAAAAAAAATTAAAAAATCTTCACCATTAAAGTTTACAATACTATATATTTTGTTATGTGTTACTTTTATGTCATAAATAATGTTGTGAAAGTTACCAGAGCCAAAAAGACTTAATTACTTTGAAAATAACAAAGAAAAAAATTAAAAAATCTTCACCATTAAAGTTTACAATACTATATATTTTGTTATGTGTTACTTTATGTCATAAATAATGCTATGAAAGTTACCAGAGCCAAAAAAACTTTTAATTACTTCGAAAATAACGAAAAAAAAAAATTAAAAAATCTTCACTATTAAAGTTTTCAATATTATATATTTTGTTGTGTTACTTTATGTCATAAATAATGCTATGAAAGTTACCAGAGCCAAAAAAACTTTTAATTATTTCGAAAATAACGAAAAAAAAAATCTTCACTATTAAAGTTTTCAATATTATATATTTTGTTATGTGTTACTTTATGTCATAAATAATGCTATGAAAGTTACCAGAGCCAAAAAAACTTTTAATTACTTCGAAAATAACGAAAAAAAAAATCTTCACTATTAAAGTTTTCAATATTATATATTTTGTTATGTGTTACTTTATGTCATAAATAATGCTATGAAAGTTACCAGAGCCAAAAAAACTTTTAATTACTTCGAAAATAACGAAAAAAAAAATCTTCACTATTAAAGTTTTCAATATTATATATTTTGTTATGTGTTACTTTATGTCATAAATAATGTTGTGAAAGTTACCAGAGCCAAAAAAACTTTTAATTACTTCGAAAATAACGAAAAAAAAATCTTCACTATTAAAGTTTTCAATATTATATATTTTGTTATGTGTTACTTTATGTCATAAATAATGTTGTGAAAGTTACCAGAGCCAAAAAAACTTTTAATTACCTCGAAAATAACGAAGAAAAAAATTAAAAAATCCTCACCATTAAAGTTTACAATACTATATATTTTGTTATGTGTTACTTTATGTCATAAATAATGCTATGAAAGTTACCAGAGCCAAAAAAACTTTTAATTACCTCGAAAATAACGAAGAAAAAAATTAAAAAATCTTCACCATTAAAGTTTACAATACTATATATTTTGTTATGTGTTACTTTATGTCATAAATAATGCTATGAAAGTTACCAGAGCCAAAAAAATTTTTAATTACCTCGAAAATAACGAAAAAAAAATATCTTCACCATTAAAGTTTACAATACTATATATTTTGTTATGTGTTACTTCATGTCATAAATGTAACTGTATTAATAAAAAATACTTTCGAATAGAAAAATAGAAAAAAATAATACGAATGTTTTGTAATAAACAATGTGTATGACACTGATATCCTCACATGCATCATTCGAGTATGTTTAAATTTCGTGTGCGTCATGACGGCGTTGCTACATGTGATTAACATAGTAATATAACAATTTTTCTTAATTATTTGCTAATTACTTTTATCACACGCTCTGTAGCTCGATTATGAGTAACCAAAATGTTTTCCCTTTCCGTTGATACCACTTGCATTGTAATCTGAACGATACTTTTTGCGAAATAAAATAAAATCTGTGATTCTCATAAAGCTCAATGGTAAAGGCAATTTTTTTTATTAATATATTTTTTTCTGATTCCCTGCAGCTTTAAAAATTTAACTGGTTTAATTATCTTATTATAATGTACCAATATGCAAAGTTTAATTTGTTGTTGAGCAAAATCTATAATAAACGTTTGAAACATTAAAAAGTCACAAGTGTCATTTAAAATTGTAGTATTTTTAAAATGCTCCACAATGAATGAACTCCGAAATCCATAAACATTATGAACTTTTATTGGGTTTGGCTTATTTTGAAAACCTATATCGACTGCTGTTTACTTTCGGGCTCATACGCATAGATGGAAGATTCGTCACTTGTGTAGATGTTACACACGGCTTTTGACGCACCACGATTGTAATTTTTGAACATTTCTATGCACCAGTCGACACGGGCCTTTCTTTGAGCGATTGTTAAATTATGCAGAGAGCGGTTTTCGAAGGTGCTTCATCGCCAAAAGTCCAAGTGTATCACTGGCGCAATGTTGTTAAGATACTCCACGTTGAACGTCGTAGTAAATGATGGCACGAAAATTCTTAACAATTCAACAATGTTGAACTTTACAATGCATAAGTCAGATGGCGCTTAATAACGCCATTGTTGCCTATTACGGATATATAAATAGTAATCTTCGTATTTGTTCTTCAAGATAAAATAAAAATTATCGGATTATCACTTTTAGTAATCATTGTATCTCATTTTAAAGTTCTGTGAATTTGAAGACAAATTGTTTGAATTGAAATTTGAATTTGGGTAAATTATAAAATCTTTAAATTTAATTTAAAATAACTTGTTTACCCTGTACACTCCCTTTGCTAGAAAAAAATTGCAATCACAGTAGTATAAAATGTTTAACATCTGTTTTCCTGTCTGCAGAACTGCCCTCAGTTACTGTTCTCATAAATCAATGAATTAATTAAACCGACTAAGCTACATCAACCATATGTTTCAAAGTTTCTCCGCGCCAAGCATTATAGATTAAAGAAACAACTACGAATTCTTTTATACTCGAAAGATGTCATCTTCAACGTGTTCCGTCATCAATTATAGGCAATATCGACTAAATTTTACGATGCTAAAACGCACGATCGAGCAGCTGCCGGATTCATTTCACTAATAGACATCCGCGATTCTAATATGTCGGTAAATCGAATTCGTCAGATAACTGAGGTCTCTTTTTAACACCTGATGTATCGCTTAGTGATAGTAGGACAAGTCGGACTGTAGACAACGGCCTGGAAAACTAGTATGGTGGGTTTGGTATAGTGGTTGATGGAAGGCGAGAAGGTGCGTAGATCACCATTTAATGAGATTTCGTAGAATATTTAATTTAAATTATATTACTAAAATAGGATTTGACTTTGGGAATAAAATAGGAATAAAAATATCATCACCATACAATCGAGTTGTTGAATAAAAAATAAATATCGATTTTTTACTTTATTTTGAAACTTTGTCATAAATAATATTGAAAATCGATGCGAAAAACTTTACTTAATTGTTTAAAATTAATTATGAATGAATTAAAATTAATAAACTTAAGAAATAAATCACGTGGCTACAAATGCGCCGCGATTGGCCACCATGTTTGTATATAGTATAACTTGATGTAAACTTATAAAACGAACATTGTTTTTTAAAAGTAATCAGTTTTTTTTTTAATGAATACTAATAAATTTATGTTGATATTATAGATGATTGTAAAATCATTAATTCTTCAGCAATGTTAACATTAGTCTGGAAAAAACAACATATGATTATGGATGAATACATAGAGCAGCAATATGTTTGCCTTTTAAAACCTTAGATTGTGATAATTTTATACCAGAACTAACTGAAGGCGGTTTAATTAATTCTATATTGTTATATTTAAGAAATGAAATAATGTTTTTTGAATACACTGTTAAGTATATATAATAAAACTGGGAATAATATGGATAATATATTACAGTAGATTATTTATTATTATCATTCACGTAAGGGCCCTGGTGGACCACGCGAAGTACAATTAGAGGCGTTTGTGGTTGTTAGCCTTCCTTTGCGCCCATACTGATTTCATTCTTTCGCTGTGAGCTTGTTTCCTTTCGTCAGACCAAGTTGTTCTAGTCTTCCTACATTTTTCTCTCTGGCCAACCTTCCAAACGTTAACCTTGTGTCTGAAACAACCTCTATCCTGAATTTCACTTTGTGTAATATTTGCTGATCTTAGGTCCTCTTCAATTGCAGCAATCCATTTAATTATTTCTATTTTAGCTCTACTCCTATTTTCATAAAATTCAACTATTTGTCTAGTTACCCTACTCGGATTCATCCGTTTTATGTGTCCGTAAAACTGAAGTCTTCTTTTTCTCATATCGCTATGTATATCTGTGTATTGTTTGATTTCTTGGTTTTCTCAAAGTCGGTATGTTGTGCTATTTATTTGTTTGGGGCCTAAGATTTTTCTTATGATTTTTCTTTCCTTCTTTTCAATGTCCTCGATATCTCTCTTTCTATTCAAAATGAGCGTTTCTGCCCCATATAGTCATTCTGGCTTAATAACTGTGTTGTAATGTCTCAGTTTTGTGTTTTTAGATATGCATTTTTTGTTGTAAATATTTTGTGTAAGTCTCAATGCTGTTTCCATTTTTCGACATCTACCCTTATTGGCCGCTTTTTCCAACCCATTTTCCATGATTATTTCACCCAAATATTTGAATTGAGAGGCTCGTCTGATGTTACCATATTTTGTTTTTAGAAATGGTGTTCTTAGTGTGTTGCAAGTCATGTATTGTGTCGTTTCAAAGGAAATTTGGAGTCCTACATTTTCTGCTATGTATTTTAGGATTTCAATCTTTCGTTAATATATCTTGAGCTAAAATTGCTTGATCATCAACAAACGCCAGACAATCAAATTTGATGTTGGTTCTCCCCAGTTTAATGGGCTGGTTAATATTCAGGGCCGACTTATTTTCACGTCTCTCCTGTATTACTTTTTCTAGAACACAGTTAAATAAGAGTGGCGAGAGTTCATCCCCTTGTCTTACTCCAGTTTTAATTTCGAATGGCTCTGAGATGAATGATGAATTGAATTTAACTTTTGACCTTGTGTTAGTTAATATTGCTTTAATAATTGTCAGCATTTTCTGATCTAGTCCTTGTTCTTTCAAGATTTGAAATAAAGATGCCCGGTCAATAGAATCATATGCTTTTTTGAAATCCACAAATGTACGACGAGATTTCTATTGTACAGTTTTTGATGTGAGGAGATAGGCTTTTATGTGGATTGTTGTGTAAAATCTACATCTTATCTCCAGTAATAATTAGTGAAGAAAATGATCTGTGCTTAACCAGGACTAAATGTGCACTGCTGAATTTTGAACACGTTGAATTTTGTTTTCAACTAAAAGGTGAAACTATCTTGTCACCAAGATCATGTAATCCCACGCCCTTGAATTATTTTTATGGGGTATTTATGTTAAATTTCTGGTTTGCATAAATAAACTCCAAACAATTCTTGATCTTAAACGAAACATTCAGGCCATGTAACATTTGGGAAATTATAAAAATTATTCCTTTTATGGGTTTTACCATTTATGTTTACACGTGCGTTTACTTACTGGTCTGCAGTTTCAAAAAATCATGTTATAAAGGATTTAACTGCTGAATTTAAGAACTCATGTTAAGCTCGGATGGTTTTCTCTCGAAGTAATCATAGACATATAATTTAATCTGGTTTTTAAGCTACTAATTATTTTACCTGAGATTGTCCCTCCAAACGGACCTGGAGTTTGAACAGTTTGGGGAACTCTTCTTGACCGAAAAGTTATCAAACCAGAATTGAAATAATCAAACCAAACTTAGTCGTCTTTAATTCCGAATATCGGACAATAGAGGTGAGCGTTATGCTGTAATGCCACCTAGCGATTGGCCTGCTACTAGCATTTTTCGACCTCTAACTTGCGACACCCTTGCGAGCTACGTTTAAACAAAAGAGAAACAGAGTTCTCTCTACTTTATCATACTAATTATTAATTAATAATTAATTATATTCTTAAATAGAGGTAGTACGATTAGACGAACTATGTCCCGTTCGATCACTCTGATATATCATGATATATGATGATGATATATCATCATCATCATCATCAGCACTGCAGGATCAGCACTGCAGTGATCAGCACTTCATCCACTGCAGGATGAAGGCCTCTTCAGCATGCTTCCAACCTTCACGGTCCTGGGCTTTCCTCTGCCACTCGGGTCCAATATACTTAACGATGTCATCAATCCATCGTGCTTTCGGTCTTCTTCGCGGACGTTTGCGATCAAGCATCAATGCCAAGCATACATCTTTCCATTCCCCTCTGTGTCACCCGAAGTTTTTGAATTGATTGCGATGTGAGTGTCCAGGTTTCACTTCCGTATGCCATAACGGGTAGAACGCACTGATCGAATACTTTTCTTTTCAGGCAAAGTGGGAGTCTGCTCTTAAACACTATGTTGAGCCTACCAAATGCCTGCCAGCCACATTTAACACGCCGTTCCTCCTCCCGGGCGGTATTCCCCTCCATGGAAATCCTCTGCCCAAGATATATAAAGCTGTCCATAATCTCTAAATCCCTTCCTAGAACTGAAATTCTTCTGTCCTGAGCGAAGTTATTGAACATAACCTGACTCTTTTTCAGGTTTATTTTCAAGCCAAATGGTTCGCCAGCCCTTTGCAGTTCTTGTATGCGTCTTTGCAGCTCCTCTGGGTCTTGTGAAATGAGAATAATATCATCTGCAAATCTAAGATGGTTTAAGTTTGCACCATTGATCTTTACACCATCCTGTTCCCAATCCAGTTTACGGAATACTTCTTCAAGGCCAGCCGAGAAAAGAATAGGCGATATTGCGTCACCCTGCCGTACACCTCGTTCTATATTAATTCCCACTTCAAGATCATCAAGGTGAATTGTGGCTGTAGCTCCATCATATATCGATTCTAATAGGTTTACATAGGCTCTCTCTACACCTTGGCTAAGCAGTGCATCCATTATCGCATGCTTTGAGATGGAATCAAATGCTTTTTCGTAGTCGATAAAAGCCAAGCACAGTGGCATGGTGTATTCGTTGTGTCTTTCTATGATCTGCTGTACAACCTGGATGTGATCCATTGTACTGAATCCACTTCTGAATCCTGCTTGTTCTCTTGGTTGTGCGTCATTCAGTTTTTTTAATATTCTTTTAGAAATTATCTTAGTGAAAACTTTGTACATCACTGATAGGAGGCTTATTGGACGGTAGTTCTTTAAATCTTCCTGTGCTCCTTTTTTATGTAAAATGATCACTTATTTTTCACTGTATTTTTCCATAAGTCAGGTACTTTTTGTTCTTTGAGGCATTTTGAGTATAATTTTGCCAGTGTTTTATGTAATGTCCGACCACCAGCTTTTAGCATTTCGACAGTTACACTATCTTTTCCTGAAGCCTTGCCGTTCTTCATCAACTCTATAGCATTTGTTACTTCCTCCACTAGGATATCTGGCATTATATATTGTTCTTCCGTGGGTATTGCTGTCCCTGACTGGCTCTGATCTTCATATAACTGAGAATAAGACCTTCTGACAATCTCTAACATTTGGGTACGCGTCCTGCACACTGTGCCATCCTCACGCTTTAAAGCATATATTTGCGTTCTTTTGTTTCTCAGCTTTTGTTTAGCCTTGTTAATTCTCTTGTTTTCTTCCAGGGTTTTTTGTACTAGCTGCATATTGAATCGGCGCGTGTCCTCTCTGATACGTTTTCTTATAGTTTTGCAGAGCTCAGTGTACTCGACCCTGCCAAAAGGACTACCTGCATTTCTCATTGCTCGCCGGTTCTTCATTAAATTAATGGTCTCACTGGAGATTTTTGTTTGTTTGAGACATTTTTCCTCTGGTGCTATTGAAGCAGCCGTTTGAAGTACATTGTTGGCGATTTCTTCATATTGAACTGATTTCCACCTCCTCTGGATCTTGTAACGCAGCAAACCGGTTTGACAAAGCAGCAAAGCTCAAAATCGCTTCCTCTCTCCAGCAGTTTTCCAGAATCCACCTTGCCATTCTTTGATCTTACCATTCTTTCGCGCTCTTTTCGACAGTCAATCCGAACCCATGCTCGTACCATTCGGTGGTCACTTCCAACATTAAAATTGTTAAGGACGGTACAATTGGTAAATATTGTTTTATCATTGGTCATGATGTAGTCAATTCCGCTTGTGAGCCCAGATGGACTTTTCCATGCCCATTTTCTGCTGATATTTTTCTTATAGAATGAATTCATAATATATAGTTCTTGTCCTTCAGCAAAATCAACTAATCTGTCACCTCTATTGTCTGGCTCACCAGTTCCATATGGGCCAGTTGCATTTTCGTCTGTTCTTGTTGTTCCAATTCTGGCATTAAAATCACCCATCAGGATTTTGTACCTACATTTCTCCTTGTATAAAAGCTGGGCCTATATATATATATATATATATATATATATATATATATATATATATATATATATATATATATATATATATATATATATATATATATATATATATATATATATATATATATATATATATATATATATATATATATATATATATATGGGTCAGACCTTCAGGTGGTAAAGGGGTTTGAGTGTGTAAATGAAGCTTTGATCTATGCCGTCTGGAGTCTATGCTCCAGGGAGGGTCACCTCTGGTAAACAGGTCAAGGCACAGGTCTCAGACTGACATGATCCAAAATCTGCCAACCTGCATTAGACCAGCGTGGCAGATTACGGTTTATTACTTATTACTTATTACTTTCAACATAGTATTTCAATATGACAGTACAACTACATAGACGGCCCTCAATCCCCGGAGGCCAAGGGGCAACTACCTACGGCAGCGGAAAGACCTGCCCCAAGACACATAGTGCTAAGAATTACTGAATTAGATCAGGCTACCATTGCACTTTTGACATCGCTACGTTTAATATACGCATTATGAAAACGGAGGCCCGATTGCAAGAACTGTTAAACGAACTTGACAACATACATTGGAATATTATTGGGCTCTGTGTAACACGAAGAAAGGACGAAGAGTTAATTAAACTGGAATCAACTGGACACGTACTCTACACCTGAGGTACGGAGAATGGACGATGTGGAGTAATTGGATTCCTCATCAATCGAAAGCTGACGAACAAAGTAGTAAAATTAGAAATTACATCTGACCGACTAGCTCCATGCGTCTTTCAGGAGTTTTATGATGATGTCGCCCAGCTTTTATGCAAGGAGAAAGTGAAACCTGGACACTCACATCGCAATCAATTCAAAAACTTCGGAAAGCACAGAGGGGAATGGAATGATGAATGCTTGGCATTACAAGAAGAGACAGACAGCCCTCGCATGGATGAGGGAACAAACGAAAGTGTGTGATATCATTGGAAGAGTAAATCAATTGAAATGGAGATGGGCAGGCCATATAGCGAGACGTTGCCTCCTAGAGTGGATACCGCTTGATGGCAAACGTCCGCGAATAAGACCGATAGCACGATTTACTGATGACATCATTAAGTATATGGGACCCGAGTGGCAGAGGAGAGCCCAGGACCATGAAAGTTGGAAGCATGCTGAAGGGGCCTTCATCCTGAAGTGGATCGACAAGGGCTCATCAATCCATATCAATCCACTGCAGGATGAAGGCCACTTCAGCATGCTTCCAACTCTCCGCGGAGTTTTTGGTTTTCTCCGTGGACGTTTGCGATCAAGCGGTATCCAGTCCAGGACCGCCCTGGTCCATCTTTCGTCCTATCGCCTCGCTACATGGCCTGCCCACTTCCATTTCAAATACTTTATTCTTCCAACGATGTCTCTCACTTTCTTTTGTTCTCTGATCTATGTGAAGGTCTTTCTATCCTGTCTAGTAATGCCAAACATACATCTTTCCATTCCCCTCTGTGCTACTAAAACTTTTTGAACTGACTGTGATGTGAGTGTCCAGGTTTCACTTCCGTATGTCATAACGGGCAGGACACAGGGCATGATCAAAGACTTTTCTTTTCAGGCAAAGTGATAGTTTGCTCTTAAACACTATGTTGAGCCTGCCAAGTGCCTGCCAGCCACACTTAACGCGTCGCTCCACCTCCCGGACCGTATCCCCTTCCATTGAAACCCTCTGCCCAAGATATATATATATATATATATATATATATATATATATATATATATATATATATATATATATATATATATATATATATATATATATATAATAATCCTTTTGTCTCCAATAAATTTATTGAACATGACCTGACTCTTCTTCTGGTTTATCTTTAAGCCAAATGGTTCCCCAGCCCTTTGCAGCTCTTCTACGTATTTTTGCAGCTCCTCTGGGTCTTGTGAAAGAAGAACGATATCATCTGCGAATCTAAGATGATTTAAGTATGCACCATTAATCCTTATTCCATCATGTTCCCCATCCAGATTACGGAGCACTTCTTCCAGGCAGGCTTCTGAGAAAAAAAGAGGCGATATTGGGTCAGCCTGCCGTACGCCCCGCCCTACATTTATTCCAACCTCAAGATCGTCAAGGTGGACTGTCGCTGTAACTTCATCATATATCTATCCTAGTAGATTTACATAGGCTTTCTCTACACTTTGATTAAGCAGTACATCCATTTTGGCTCGCTTTGAGATTGAATCAAATGCCTTTTCATAATCGACAAAAGCCAAGCATAGTGGCATAGTGTATTCGTTGTGTCTTTCTATGACCTGCTGTAGAACCTGGATGTGATCCATTGTACTGAATCCACTTCTGAATCCTGTTTGCTCCCTGGGTTGTGCGTCATTAAGTTTTCTTAGTATTCTATTGGATATTATCTTGGTGAAAACTTTGTACACCACTGATAGGAGGCTTATTGGATGGTAGTTCTTCTTCTTATGTAAAAGAATCACTTCTGCATTTTTCCATAAGCTGGGTACTTCTTGTTGTTTGAGACATTTTGAGTATCATTTTGTTAGTGTTTTATGTAAAGTCCGATCACCAGCTTTTAACATCTCCACAGTTATACTATCCCTTCCTGGAGCCTTGCCATTTTTTATCGAGTCTGTAGCCTTTGTCACTTCATCTACCAGGATACCCGGCACTTGTTCTTCAGTGGGCATTGCTGTTCTGCTTGATTCTGGTCCTCATACAACTCTGAATATATATATATATATATATATATATATATATATATATATATATATATATATATATATATATATATATATATATAAAACAGTTGTATTATTAAATACATATCGTATGACTAGACGAACTATATCTCGTTATAGTAATAACAGAATTTTTTTTAGAAAAGGTAATAATTTAACTAAACATATAATCTGATGATGTTAAAATTCATAAATTTAGGACAGAACATGTTTTGTTTTCAGAATTATCAAATTATATAATTTTGTCTTTTCAGATTATCGGTTTGGTTGATGGAGGCTCGGAACTATGGCCTCTGGATCGACCTGATGGAATGCCCTCCATCCAATCACTGGAGGTGATGTGCGGAAAAGATCACATGGACGTTCATTTGTCGTTTTCTCAGCCTTTCGAAGGAATAGTATCCAGTAAAGGGCAACATGGTGACCCCAGGTGAGTACAGTATAAGAAAATATAATGTAGATAAATATTAAAAAAAAACTATTATATGCTAGAAAATAAACTTGCAGGATCAACATTACTGTTCGCCTCTCACTTATAAAAGCTGTGTTTTAAATAACGGATCGTGATTGATTTTTTAGTTTAAAATATAAACGAAAAATGCTGGTATCGCAGCAATTTGCTTGTAAGTAAAATTATCTAGAATTGATTGATACAAATGAAGCGTGATAACTCATTTTTTGGATATACATTTTGTCTTATTTTAACCTTAAGAAACTGGTTTATTGAGTAGTAAGAAACTGGCTTATTCGTAATTAACAGTGAAGATCGTCGAGCTGATTTAATGAAATGTTTACTACCAATCGTTAAAAACAACAATGTTTTATTTAAGAATTGACAAAAAAAGTTCAATTTGAAAGACCTTTTACATATTTCTTTAGTCTAGTCTAATATTTATCATTTGGAGGGAGTGAAATAGAGGGTAGCTCGAGGATGCGATGCCCTGTGAGAAACGTGGATGAAGCAAACCATCTCAATTGAAGCCCAACAAATTTTGCTGGGTCCTGATTAGAATGTCTAGTTGTCGATTGTCATAATGAAACACACAGCCTTCTTATTTTCTAATACTGGCCTTTTTTTCTTCAATTGCGGCTTTCAGCCGATCTAATTGTGAACAGTAGAGGACAGTGTTGAGGGTTTGGTTGCGTGGAAAAAGATCAAAGTGTATGGGTTCCTACAAATATCACCAAATGATATATCACCACATAATTTGGCAAACCTGATCGATGATATTGTAAATACTACAGGAATTGAGAATATATAAATAAATATTATTAATATACCACAGATCTTGCCCTGAACAGATCCTGAATCTAAAGTTGATCCTAAGACATCAAAAACTATACAATAAAAATATCGTCTGTACATTTGTGGATTTCAAAAAAGCATATGATTCTATTGACCGCGAATCTTTATTCCGAATCTTGAAAGAACAAGGACTAGATCTGAAAACGCTGGCAATAATTAAAATTACTAACACAAGGTCAAAAGTTAAATTCATGGGTAACATCTCAGAGCTCTTCCAAATTAAAACTGGAATGAGACAACGGGATGGACTCTCGCCACTCTTATTTAACTGTGTTCTAGAAAAAGTAATTCAGGAGTGGCATGAAAAAAAGTCGTCCCTGAATATTGACCAGCCCATTAAACTCGGGAGAACCAACATCAAAATTGATTGTCTGGCGTTTGCTGATGATCTAGCAATTTTGGCTCAAGATATATTAACGGCACAGAAACAGATTGAAATCCTAAAAGAAACAGCAGAAAAGGTAGGACTCCAAATTTCCTTTGAAAAGACACAATACATGACCTGCAACAGACTAAGAACACCATTTCTAAAAACAAAACATGGTAACATCAGACGAGTCCCTCAGTTCAAATATTTGGTGAAATAATCATGGAAAATGGGTTGGAAAAAGCGGCCAATAAGGGTATATGTCAATAAATCGAAACGGCATTGAAACTTACACAAAATATTAACAACAAAAATGCCTATTTAAAAACACAAAACTGATACATTACAACACAGTTATTAAGGCAGAATGTCTATATGAGGCAGAAATGCTCATTTTGAATAGAATGAAAGACATCAAGAAGATTGAAAAGAAAGAAAGGAAAATCATAAGAAAAATCGTAAACCCCAAATAAATAAATAGCACAACATATCGACTTCGAGAAAACCAAGAAATCAAACAATACACAGATATACATAGCGATATGAGAAAAAGAAGACTTAAGTTTTACGGACACATCAAACGGATGACTCCGAGTAGGCTAACTAGACAAATAGTCGAATTTTATGAAAATAGGAGTAGAGCTAAAGTAGAAATAATTAAATGGATTGCGGCAATTAAAGAGGACCTAAGATCAGCAAATATTACATAAAGTGAAATTCAGGATAGAGGCTGTTTCAGACACAAGGTTGGCGTTTGGAAGGTTGGCCAGAGAGAAAAATGTAGGAAGACTGTAACAACTTGGTTTGACGAAAGAAAAAAAGCTCATAGCGAAAAAATGAAAAAAAAATGAACAAACGCCTCTAATGGTACTTCGCGTGGTCCTTCAGGGCCCATACGTGAATAATAATAATATACCACAGATTTTTGTTTACATGCGTTAAAAATAATGGAAATTTCCTACACACTTTTCAGACAGCCCGATACTATATTAACTAAATCTTAGTTAATTAAATTTAACTATATATTAACGAAATATATGTGAAAACATACTAACCTAACTCATAAATACCGAAGACGCTGTTCATTAAACAAAACAGTTACCAAACATCTTTCATAATTCTTTTCACAGCTACGTGTTAAAGAAGTGGGGACTTTATGGGAACCCAAATAAATATTTCATTTCATTGACCAAAGTCGTGTAGTTTGTGCTTCATTCACCTGGAATCAATGACATCATAAAGTGACATTTGGTTGTGTACCAAGAACATTCTTTCGTAGGTTAATAACGGGAAAATATCTAATTTAAATAATACAGGTGCTTTATATATATATATATATATATATATATATATATATATATATATATATATATATATATATATATATATATTTTATTATTATTATTATTATTCACGTATCGGCCCGGGTGGACCACGCGAAGTACAATTAGAGGCGTTTGTTGTTATTAGCCTTCTTTTGCGCCCATACTAATTTAATTCTTTTGCTATGAGCTTTTTTTCTTTCGACAGACCAAGTTGTTCCAGTCTTCCTACATTTTTCTCTCTGGCTAACCTTCCAAACGTCCACCTTGTGTCTGAATATATATATATATATATATATATATATATATATATATATATATATATATATATATATATATATATATATATATATATATTATTACATATATTTTCATGACCGTTTACTATTATTATTATTTTTTTATTTATTGGGATTTTCGGTCAGTGTAAATAAGTTTTAATTTTTTAGTGTTTTATTTACGTTTCGATTCTACAACGAACCATCATCAGAATACTTCTAAACTAAAAATTACTTTTATATAAAAAAAATACAAACTTACATTTAAAACCTACCAATATCAATTAAACAATAATTATAAAATTATAATTATAAATTATAATTAAAATGATGGTATATATATATATATATATATATATATATATATATATATATATATATATATATATATATATATATATATATATATATATATATATATACAAATATATATATATATATATATATATATATATATATATATATATATATATATATATATATATATATATATATATATATATATATATATATATATATATATATATATATATATATATATATATATATATATATATATATATATATATATATATATATATATATATTTATATATAGATATATACCGGGTGTCCCATAACTTATCCGCCATCGAGCAACTGATGGTAGTAGAAAGCAAAATAAATGAATTTAGTTAATAAATGTATTGGCAATTGTTAGTTATTCAAAAAATACAGGGTGTTGAAAGTGAAACTAAATTTTCGAAAAATTAAAATAATTTTAAAACGGTTGAAGATATCATATTAAAAATCGGGGTTTTCAAAGATGACACATCCGAATTTCGTACTAGTTTAAGCCTAGTTCCTAGAGGGCGCTTGTTACCTACTTTATTAAGAATAAACTCGCTTATATTTTTTTACTTTATTTAAAATAACAATTTGTTCTATAAAATATCAGTTGTATAAAATAACAATTGTAAAATAACAAATCTACTTTAATAGGCGTTGAAAATGCCCACCGTTTACCTCACTACACTTTCGCAGGCTTTTTGTTAAGTGACTCCTTACATTTGAGAAGATATTTTCTTCATTTCTAATAACATTGGCCGTTTGTTAAATTTTTTATAAAAGTTCGTCTTATGTATTGATTTCATCATGGTAAACGAAATACTTCATATGACTTCACAACTAACCACAAGTCTAACGGATTAATATCCGGGCTTCGAGGTGACCCAGGAAACTCACCACCCCTCTCAATCCATCGATGTGGAAAACGTTAATTCAAATGATTTCGCACTGCAATAATAAAATGCGGTGCCGTCCAATCTTGTATGAACCGCATGTCCTGTCTTAAGTTTAGGGATATACAGGTCTAATAGATCCAAAAGATTTAATAAATCATTTTCTAAAACGTGCCGATATTGATTTCAATTCAATCTTTGTGGAAACTCAAATGGGCTGATTAACAAATTGTCGATAATGCCGCTCCAAATGTTAATTAAACTTGAAGAGATTTACCACTAAACACCAAATCACTTTTTTTAAACTTCTCGACGCACGTTTCGCCAATCATGTTAGCATCATCAGGAAATGATTTAATCTAATTCTCAAAACTAAACTATATTCTATTTATATGTTAGACGCCTTTTCAGGTAGGATTTTCATATAAATAAATATTTGTATGGCGGGTAAATTATGGAGCACCCTGTATATGTTCTTAAATGATTCCGGGTGTCGATCCGTTCCTTCTGTAAAGAGTCACGCCGTTTCACCAAACAATCATTTAAGATCATTTGGGATTTTCAAAAATTACATTAAAATTAAGGAACAACAAGGTCCTCCACAAATCTTTAGAAACTAACATTAAGATTCTTCAACCCCATTCAACTCAGGTATGGCTGCATGCTAGAAAGAGTGGTGCATCAGGGACGAATCACGCTGCAGACCTCCAATAATATGGACAGGCCAAATTAAAGATCTAACTGTTTCATCTCTTCAATATGCAACCAAGGAAGTCATAGAGAGAACACTGGCGATAAATAATCTATAAAACCCAAAAACGGGATAACTTTCTACAGGTCACGACTCTTCTTTAAAGAAGAATATGAAGACGAAGAAGATTTTAATATATATGAGCAATGGTTAGTTGCTTGATCGGGAGGAAGCCTCACCCATCCCTGACATTGGAGGGTACATGTTTCGTCTGTTGGTGGTTAGACTCATCAGGGTACCGACATATGCTTTCTCGCCAAGAATAAGAGTCCCTCTCCACAATCAAATAACCCATATTTTCGCCGACTTCTCGTCGGATGGCTTATGACATGGCGTTGGACGCTGTCCAAAAAAGTAAAAAAACTCCATATATATTATTATTATTATTATTCACGTATGGGCCCTGGTGGACCACGCGAAGTAGAGTTAGAGACATTTGTTGTTAGCCTTCCTTTGCGCCCATACTAATTTCATTCTTTCGCTATGAGCTTTTTTCCTTTCGTCAGACCAAGTTGTTCCAGTCTTCCTACATTTTTCTCTCTGTCCAACCTTCCAAACGTTAACCTTGTGTCTGAAACAGTCTCTATCCTGAATTTCACTTGGTGTAATATCTGCTGATCTTAGGTTCTCTTTAATTGCAGCAATCCATTTAATTATTTCTACTTTAGCTCTACTCCTATTTTCATAAAATTCGACTATTTGTCTAGTTAGCCTACTCGGAGTCATCCGTTTTATGTGTCCGTAAAACTTAAGTCTTCTTTTTCTTATATAGCTATGTATATCTGTGTATTGTTTGATTTCTTGGTTTTCTCGAAGTCGGTATGTTGTGCTATTTATTTGTTTGGGGCCCAAAATTTTCCTTATGATTTTTCTTTCCTTCTTTTCAATGTCCTCGATGTCTCTCTTTCTATTCAAAATGAGTGTTTCTGAACTATATAGACATTCTGGTTTAATAACTGTGTTGTAATGTCTCAGTTTTGTATTTTTAGATAGGCATTTTTTGTTGTAAATATTTTGTGTAAGTCTCAATGCCGTTTCCATTTTTTGACATCTACCCTTATTGGCCGCCTTTTCCAACCCATTTTCCATGATTATTTCACCCAAATATTTGAATTGAGAGGCTCGTCTGATGTTACCATATTTTGTTTTTAGAAATGGTGTTCTTAGTCTGTTGCAAGTCATGTATTGTGTCTTTTCAAAGGAAATTTGGAGTCCTACCTTTTCTGCTGTTTCTTTTAGAATTGTAATCTGTTTTTGGGCCGTTAATATATCTTGAGCCAAAATTGCTAGATCATTAGCAAACGCCAGACAATCAATTTTGATGTTGGTTCTCCCTAGTTTAATGGGCTGGTCAATATTAAAGGCCGACTTTTTGTTCACGCCACTTCTGTATTACTTTTTCTAGAAAACAGTTAAATAAGAGTGGCGAGAGTTCATCTCCTTGTCTCACTCCAGTTTTAATTTCGAAGGGCTTTGAGAGGTCACCCATGAGTTTAACTTTTGACCTTGTGTTAGTTAATGTTGCTTTAATAATTGCCAGCTTTAATAATTGCCAGCCTTTTCAAATCTAGTCCTTGTTCTTTCCAGATTTGGAATAAAGATTCGCAGTCAATAGAATCATATGGTTTTTTGAAATCCGCAAATGTACAGACGAGATTTTTATTGTATAGTTTTTGATATCTTAGGATCAACTTTATATTCAGGATCTCTTCAGGGCAGGATCTGCTCAGTCGAAAATCGTGCTTGATATTCACCAATTTTAGGTTCTAACTGTTTCTGTGCTCTGTCTAGTAGACATTGAGATAGAATCTTGTAACAAACTGGGAGAAGAGAGATCCGTCTGTAGTTCTAAACTTGAAGAGATTTACCACTAAACACCAAAACACTTTTTTGAACTGCTCGACGCACGTTTCGCTAACCATGTTAGCATCATCAGGAGATGATTTAATCTGAAACTTAACTAGATTAAATCATCATAATCAAGTTTAGTGCATCACACCAAAGGTTCCAATAGAAGAATTGACCCTTTGTAGTTGTTTACATCCGTTCTATCTCCTTTTTGTGTAGTGGATGGATTAGAGCATCTTTCCAATCTTCCGGAATCCGTTCGATTCGCCAAACTTCTTCTAGAATTTTTATTATTCCCTTGATTGTACCTAGACCAGCGGATTTTAAAAGTTCAGCAGTGATTTCATCTTCATTAGAAGCTTTTTATTTTTAAGTCGATTAATTTGCCTAACTATTTCATCTTCATTCGGTGGTAATGAATCTGGGTTTGTTTGTTTAGGGTTTAGTGCTGGTAATTTATTACTTTATTTTATTATTAAGTTCTTTGCAATTGTCTTGGTTATTTAGAGCTAATTGTCCGTTTTCGTTTTGGAAGCAAAGACTTTGTGGTTGATAGCCTGTTAATTTAGTTTTAAATATTTTGTAAAAGTTTTGGGTGTTATTTTTTTGAATTTTTTTTTCTATTTTATTAAGTTGATTGTTTTCATATTTTCTTTTAGTTTGTCTAATTAGCTTCGATGTTTTTTTTTCTTACTTCCTGAAAATATGTTATAATTTATTTCTGTTTTTTGACTGTTCTTCTTTGAATTCAATCTTTGAATGCTTTATTTCGGTTTAATACTGCTTGCTCGCAAACTTCATCCCACCACGGATGTTTTCTACGTTTTTGTAAAGGGACCAACTTTAAGGCTGTTTTAATAATTTTTTGTATCAATTCTTGCCAGTTCTGTGCTGGTTGTTTATCAAGCTCTTCTGTTAGGATTGGTTTTTTTTTGGTAGGGTCGAACGTTGGTAATGTCTGAATGATTGTGGCGTGTTCATATATTTCGAACGTTGGTATTAGTAGTCTCTTTTGGATAAGTTTTTGAGGTTTTCAGCTAAGTTTGATTATATAAATGGATTATATAAATATATAAATAAGTTTTCAAATTTGACTGATTTTTCTAGTCTAAATTCTAAATTAATAACTTTATTTTTTATTTCAGATGTGTGTATGTGCCTCCATCAACGGGACAAACATTTTTTTCATTCAAAATAGCTTATTCGAGATGTGGAACAAAACCTGACCTGCACGGTCAATTCTACGAAAATACAGTGGTTGTTCAATATGATAAAGATTTGTTAGAGGTAAGAATAAATTAATTATGAAATAATATGGCATGGAAGTTTATATTATTACGAGGGTCGAGTGAAAAGTCGGATAATTTTAAATTAAATACTTTTTGATCCAAAATTGATCTTCACCAAACTGTTTTATGCCTTCTAAAAATCGGAATTATGGAACTCTGCATAATAGTCTCTTGGATTGGGGATGATCTCTTCATTTGATATGAATTTTTTTTCAGCCAACCGTTTCTGAATGTTTGGAATAATAATAAAATCTGTGGGGGGCAAGTCGGGAGAATAAGTTGTATGAGGCATCAATTCGTAGCACTGTACGTAACATACATTATGTCAAAAAAGTACCGGTAATTGGTCAATAAAACACAAAATGTTTTTTATTTATCCAAATTTATTATATCGCCCTCAAAGTAGACCCCTTCCCAAATAATACACTTATGCCAACGAATATTCCAATTGTCAAAATATCTTTTAAACGCATTTTCTGGAATTGACTTTAGTTCTCGCCGCGAATTCTCTTTCTATGTCTTCTATCACAAATTCGGCCTTTTTCGACAAATTTGCGCTTTCAAACGCCGCATAAAGCTCAGATAATATTCTTTATTTACCGTCTGACCTTCTAGCCAGAATTCCAAGTGCACAACATCGCGATAATCAAAGAAAACAGTCAAAATCACCTTAACTTTTGATATACTTTGACGTAGTTTTTTTTTTGGTTTCGGCTCAGTTTGAAGGCGCCATTCCGAAGCTTGTTGACTGGTTCGGGATTCACTCGTTCTCGTTTCATGCCCAAACAATCACTTAAAATAGTACGAATTGATTCGTAGAACACATAAAGATCAGTGGCTATCCCTCTCAAACTTAAATGACGATTTACAGTCACCATTTCCTTCACTTTAGCAATGTTAACTTCAGTTGAAGACGTTGATAACCGACCAGAGCGAGGTAAATCTTCCACCACATCTCGACCGCTTTTGAATACACTGTACCACTCATGCGTACGTGTTTTTGATAAAGTCGATTTACCGTAAGCCTTCAGCAACTCGGCACGTGAAATTCCATTTGCAATGCAAAATTGAAGACAAATTTTTTGTTCGATGTTTTTATCCATTGTAAAAATTGCAAAACACACTTGAGATCAGTTGACAAAATTGAACACTGTAAACAAACTACATGACATATGACGTTCAAACTTCGCTTCAATATAGAGGACAGTTGTGCCAACTTAGCGATAAAATGAATTTTGACAATCCCTTACAGACTTACTACAGAATGTATTACTGGTTTCTAATCGGTTTTTTCTCAAATTCCAAATAATTCATGAAGAGAAAGCCTTGCGAATGTAAGAGTACAGCAGTCATGACCTTGGTAAAATCCATATTATTTGGACGTTCAGAGCACGGGCGTAGCCAAGGGGGGGGGGGTTTGGGGGTTCAAACCCCCCCGAAATAAGCCAAATATTACCCAATATTATACCGAAAAAATACGAGGAGTGAAGAGAGTTAAATTATTACATTTGAATTGAATATATATCCGAACTAGTGGACATTGCGCACAGTAACGCCATCTCTTGTCGAGTAGTCGAACTATTTTGTATCGTATGGAAACTTTGCGTTGTTTCTCGATTATTCGCTACGTCCCTCGGTCGGAATGAGCGGAGCTTTGTTGAAGTTTGTGGTAGTTTCTGGACGGCTACAACTGGACTGCTATATAAGCGGCGCGTGACCGCGCTTACGGTAGTATTGTTCCATGCTAACTCGAAGCGAATATAAGTGAAAAGTGGGGAACGAATAGTGAAGAGAATTAAGTGTACCGTGTAAGTGAGGAATTTTAGTGCAGTGTTATTCGGTGACCTTGTTAAGGATAGATACGTGAATCATTATTACTGTCGAAAAATGGAGGGGAAAAAAAAGGAAGGGTGATAAACTTAAAGGTATGGACTACTGGAAAAAGTGGTGTAGTCAAGGGGTTTCTAATAAAGAAACAAATTTGGATTTAGCTATCAAAGCTTTAGCTACCTTGCATGCTGATAACAAGACTGTGATGACAAGCGGGCCCTCGACCTCGATCTCAACCACAATACCGAATGTCGAAATCGATGCCATGTCGCTGGTGCCCTGTTCGATACCTTCTGCCGAATACTGATAACTGCCGAATCTACATCTAGTCTGCAACAGGCCAGCTTGCCTGTTACCTCATCTTTTACAACTGTAACTAAGTTGGATGTTGGTTTTTACGCGAATCAAGAAAAAATCTTGGATGAATACTTTAAAGTCCAAATTTTAAAAACGCCATGGAACCCACCCTGAGATTATAAGTTTCCTATTTCCACAAAACGAAACTTGCTCTTGCAATTGAAATGGTTGGAGAGATTCCCCTGGTTGTCATATTCGGAATATAAAAGTGGAGCATACTGCAGAGTTTGCGTGGTAATGGGACGTTCGCTTGATGAAGGTAAAGGCGGTCATCAAAGAATCGGCCGGTTGGTAACCGAACCTTTTTGTAAGTGGAAAAATGCCCTAGAAATATTTGAAGCTCATGCGAAATCGGGATACCACAAGCGAAATTCAGAACTGGCAGATAACTTTCTAAAAGTAATGTCTTCGCAGGCTTTTTCGGTCACTGAACAGCTGTCTTCTGAAAGAAAGAGACAACAAGAGGAGAATCGAAAGAAACTAATCCCTATCGTAAAAACAATAATTTTTGCGGCAAACAAGGCATCTCCTTGAGAGGTAAAATCGATTCGGGGCGCATACAAATTACACCAGAAATACCAGAACCTGAACAATCACTACGGAATGATGGTAATTTTAGAGCCATGTTGCGGTTTGCGGCTGAGTCTGGAGATAAAAATCTTGCTGAGCATTTGAATACTTCACAGAAGAATGCCCTGTACACAAACCCTCAGATCCAAAAGGAAATAATTGACATTGGTGGTGAATTAATTCAACATAAAATAATTGAAGAAGTAAAGAAAGCCAAACTATTTGCGATTCTGGCTGACGAAACCACCGACATCGGACGTGTAGAACAAGTCTCGTTATGTATTCGATATGTTAATTTTACAGATAATAAACACCATATACTTAAAGAGATGTTCCTTGAGTACATTCCAACGGTCGATGTTTCAGGATCCGGTCTCGCAAATCTTATTATTACAGCTCTGAAAAAGCGTGGACTTGAATATTCTCATTTGGTTGGCCAAGCTTACGATGGGGCTGCAGCAATTTTACTGCCAGTTCTGAAATTGAAGAAGCAATTTCCATGTACTCGTCACTGTTTCCCGAAAGCAACATATCAGTGGTTAAAGCAGAACTTGAAGTATGGAAAACAGTGATGACAAGTATCTCGCCTACCCCGAAATCTAATTTGGAATGCCTAGATATGTGCGATAAAAACCTTTATCCTAATATTTACACATTACTACAAATCTTGGCTACCATTCCTGTATCCACTGCTACCCCAGAAAGGTCTTTCTCGAGCCTAAGGAGACTGAAAAACTATTTACGAAACACTACAAGTGAAAACAGACTTAATGGTTTGGCTCTCATGAACATTCACTATGGAACAGAAATTCATGCAGATGAAGTAATGGATATATTTAAAAGAAAAAGCCGAAGATTTCTTCTTTAATGGTTTTAGATTTAGCGCAGAGGAACGAAATTAATTTAACCATTTCATTTAAAGTTAAAAACTTTATAAATATGTCGTAATTTTTCCGATGAATATATAGATATTAAATATCATGTAAGTATATTTTTGTTGTTTTATTTACTTCAAACTACCCCCCCCCCCCCCTAAACCACCCCAAACTAGATCCTGGCTACGCCCGTGGTTCAGAGCGTTTAGTATCATCGGTGCTTGTACGACTTCATTTGAATTCAGTATACCAATCGATTACACAGGTCAACAAATTTAAACTTTTTGAGGCAACATTGATGAAAATAAGTGTATATGAAGTATTTTGTAGTCCTAAATACGAAAATGATAAGCTAATTACTGTAACTCGAACAGTTTTTTTGTTACAGAGGGTCGGTGGTGGGAAAAAAAGGAGACGACGTATTTTTACGATCTAATGTTTATTTAATATATAAACATGTCAAACATACATGAGTTGTCACACAGCGACTAAAACTTTCATTTTTTTCTCTTATATTATGTAGCATCATGTTAGAATCAGCAGTAGTCACCCAACATAGATGGCTTCCAGCGCTGTTCGTGCCCTACTTCACCCAAATTAGTCGAAAAAAAATCCAAATGAAAGTGCAAAAAATATATTTTTAAGGAGATGCATCGCCTTAATATTTCAAAGGCCTTCAAGAGTTTATCTATGAGGTTTTTATAGTTTTCATATTTCTTGTTGCCCAGAAATCCGCTCACTACACTTACAAAACACTTCCAAACCGCCAATTAATTTTAATTTAATTTTTCTTGAAAACTGAAATCATCTAGACGCTGCCTTATTTGAGATCCAATAAATATGCCTTCTTTTAGATTTGCATCACATAATTGAAGAAATATTCCTTTTAGGTACTTGAAACAATTTCCTTCTTTGTCCATGGCTTTGACAAAGTTTTTATTAGTCTAAGCTTAATATGCAGAGGTATGATACAAACGAGAAGCAGGCACTTGAAAATGGGACTTCATAGGGGAATTTATGGGAAAAGGTATTTTAATAGTTACCCTAGTGAAACGTAAAAAAAGCATTCTCATAAATGCAACAAAAATATTGTCGATTTTTCTGGGGCAGAGTCCGGGCAATGTTTATCAAGCCATTGTTTTGCTTCAACAGTATTTTTCTTCATCAAAAAGCAATGTTTAATCAACACGGGAAATTATTTTTTTTCATCGTTTTGAAAATAACAACTAGCGCCGTTTTGACACATGACGTTTGAAGGTTGGCATAGCCGACCACTGATAAGGATTTTTCGTAAGGCTTTATTGACTGATGTGTTATAGTTATATCGACAATTTTTATGATGATTATCGTTCTTCAACAATTCTTATGAGTCACGATTAAATCTCACACGTTTTACTTTTTAGAAGTTCATGACCCTGGCTTGGTTTAGTAAATAGCCTCTGGTTCCTTAGCCTGTGGCCCGACTAGTTTATGAGTATAATTCTATGGTGATAAATCAATAAAACACGTATTTATCTACGACTTTCTTTAATTGTAAAATGTACCAATTAATAGAAAAGACACTTGTAATTATAAACGCATTATTCTCATGTAGAAGTATGAAAAAAATCAAAATGATTACATTAGCATTCGCGGAAGAATTACATATAAATTAATATTTAAACCTATTCAAAGAAGAATATAACTGATTCGAAATGAAACACAATGTTTTTGAAAAACAATCATTTTCATGTAAATTCATGTAAGTTCATGTAAGTTCATGTAAATTCAATGTAAATCTATAACCTGTTTAAAGAAGAATATAACTGATACGAAATGAAACACAATGTTTTTGAAACACAATACTTTTCATTATTTTTTATTCAAAATAGACCCCTTGTAAGTCAATATAACGTTGACTTAAATCGTAGTTTTTTTGCAGCATTTCTTACAGTTTTTTGGGGAACCACCTCCAAAGCCGCAATCGAAACCTGCTGGATATTTCAAACTGTGCCTATATCAGTGGCGGTTCGTGATGAAGGGTGTTGGGGCGCCGCCCCTCCAGCATTTATCACAGTAAACAGTTTTTCAGAGCAAAACACCATATTTTATTTCCGTTCATTTTCTGTCGTTTAACTCATTTTAAGATATTATTAGAAATTAAAATTTCAAAATGTAGAAGAACGTCTGTCGAGCTACCACATTAAATAATGCGGATAAAAATTCCATCCTCTCGCCACAATTTTAACATCGTTGGTCGGACGTTTACCTCCAGCGACCGTAAGCCACGTCATCTTTCGTCATATCTCGTCGTTGGCGTTACATGTTATGTGGTTTTCCATTTTAAAGAAATCACTAAGACATTGAGAATACTAGTAACTATACCGATGATTACAGTCGAAGCCGAGAGGTGCTTTTCGACTTTGAACTTGATTAAAACATATTTATGAAATTCAGTGGGGGAAGCCAGTCTAAATGTTTTAGGTATGTTAAATATTGAGAGTGCTATAGTCGAACTAATTCCGGATTTTAATTAAAAAGTTATTGAAAAATTTATTTTGGATAAAAACAGGCGAATGGAATGCCACTTTAAACACTAGGAACCGGCGAGGTGCTATTCACCAACAAAAATGTGTACAATAACCCTTTTTTGCCATAAAACTTTGATACTTTTTTCAACTTTTCGAACTTCTCGGGGACTTTTTCGATTTTTCTCTATTGATTTGCAGTTACAATAAATTGTTTGAATGGTATACTCTTCGGGAAATGGCCAGTAACTACTTATTCATTCCTTTATCTGTGCAACAAGTAACAACCCATCCTGCCATGTCCTTGTAAGAAGTAACAATACAAAATTTTAATGTTTTCCTGGTTCATCTACTGTATAGGGTTTCAATAGCACGACACTAAAAAGGAGGAAGGGGAATACAAAAAAACTTCGTCAGCAGCACTATTTTCTTTTACGCCACCGCTTCAAAAAACCCACGGGAAAGTTGAATAAAAATTAATTAGCTGCCACTCGTCGAAATGCTGTTCTTTCGTTGTCAGTTTAAGTTTTGGTCATAGCTAGAAGTCACATGGAACTAAATCAAACAATCATGCAGGATGGTTCATGCTTTGGTGTGCCCTCCTTTTGTACAAGGTGGTCCAAAGAGTTTTGACTACCTTTTGTCCACTTTTTGAAATGAATTAAGAAAAAAAAACAACAGTTGAACAATTTTAACAAATTTATTATTTTAAATTTACAAAAATTCTTGGAAATTTATATTCTTAAGATTACATTGTCCAAATGTGCTTTATTTCTATCTTGACATTCTTGAAGCTGATAAAAATTGATTCATTCTTGAAACTCTAAAATTTGCCTTAACACAAGTATCTGCAGTTATGGCTTCGATTTCATGCCGATTATTCTTATTTATACCATCCAAAGGGGCGGGGCGGTTGCGGTATAATTGACTTTTAATATATCCCCTTAAAAAATCACATGTAGTCAGGTCCGGACACTGAATGTCTGGTCTTCGAGAAATTAATTTTCCCAAAAAGAGTCCCTGAACGATGGGCAAAGAGAGAATGAGAGTGTGGTTCCGTCCTGTTGGAAAACAAGTGTCCTGACTGAATCGTTCAAATTTTTGAAGAACAGGAGTGAAAAAAAATTGAACCATGTCGGCTTAACGCTGAGAATTCACTGTTCGACCTTGCTGATCTTCGAAAAAAACAAAATAGGCTAGCTGACATTACAGCCCAGACAGATATCTTTCATGTTTCTTTTTAGGTTTTTTTCCAAACTATTATCCTTCCAAACTATATCTCCTCATCGGAAAATAAGATGTTGTCGCCTCCTGGAAATTGGTCCATTATTTCGAATAAAAGTTTATCAGTGGGGTCCATCGGCTTCAATTCTTATACAACTGAATTTTGTACGGGAGCAGGCATACATTTTTCTGAAGGATGCGAAGCACCGACATTTAAAGCAGCTGCGTATTTTCAAGTCGATAAGCTTAGTTGTTGGCGCACGGACGCTTTCACTCTCTCAATGTTTTCATCAGTTCTCGTTGACTTTCGACGGTTAGAAGCGGGTTTATTTAACGTTGAACTAGTTTCTTAAAACTTACGAACCCATTGCTTAATCAATGGAAGGCTTGGACATTGCTGAACATCATGTAAATTAAAATGTCAAAATGCTAACAAAAATGTCTAAATATTACAGTGCACAATTGGGGTTTTGAAGATTCTTTTTGTCATAAATGGAAAGATCATTTATAAGTTTTATAACAAAACTATTTTTATTTTTCTTCCTTATAATTAAAAAGTTATATCCAATTGAAAATAAATTTAGAAAAACCAGTACCGATGACGCGCCGATAGTTCCCGAAAAAAACCCGAACGTACGTGACCTCACAATGGTTACGACTGCCAATATTCCCAATATCGGGTCGGCTCGGAACAATTCGGAAGTTACCCAGAAATTTTCTTTCGCGCTCTTTCCGAAAAGACGTTCGGAAATAATAGCAGTCTCGGGCAAATAAAACAATTTATCGATCTTAGTCATTCTTGTCTACCTTCGGTTGTGTTACTACATGTAAATTGTTTGCGGACACGCTGGAGTATTCCTTCCTATAAATTTGGCACGTTAATTTGTTTTTCCTACATGAATTAAACAATATAAATAAAAGTTATAAAAACGAATGCAAAAAGCAAAAGCTAATTAATTTACTACTAGATAACTACTTACTACTATTTACTACTAACCCTGACTCATTTTAATCTGATCTAATTTCAAAATTAAATTTTAAATTTATCTTTCAGTCTCCATATATTATGTAAAGATATATGAATATAATGTCGAAAACAGCACCGAAAGCCTGAGGTCACATACGTTCGTGTTTTTTACTAGGTTTAAATGTATAAACTTATATATGAAATAAAAAAAATATATAAATAAATAAATTTATAAACTTATATATGATCTTTCCATTTATGCCATCAAAAAAAAATGTTCAAAAGCTTAATTGTCATACAATTTCCTGTCTGACTATTGTCATAGTCATTTTACTTATAAAATCTGAAGCTAAATGTCAGAATGCAGATAACTGGATGAATTTCTTAATATCAATATTGTTTCATACGTGTATAGTCCTCGTACATTAATGTAATCATCTTGGTTTATCTTTCAACAGTAGAATAATGGGTTTGTAATTACTAATAACTTCCTCTTCAGTTTGCGCGCTTTGCAATCATTAAAAAAAACAAGCCGTAGAAAGATTTATGTATTCAATTGATTTATAACCAAACTATTCATAAATTGATCGTGTCAAAGGCTGAGTAACCAGAGGCTATTCACCAAACCCAGCTAGCAATTTTCTTTCTCTTGCTTTGTTCGTTCTTTTTTCTCACGCGTATATCTTCGGATTCGCAGGTATGGGACGAGGCCAAGAGACTGAGGTGCGAATGGTTCAATGACTACGAGAAAACTGCGTCCAAACCCCCTATGGTTATAGCCGACCTTGATGTCATTCAGCTGGATTTTAGAGGTAAGATTCATTAGTGATTTACAGACGAATTCCGCTCGTTATTTGCCACCATCTATCAGGTCGTGTAATGAGAAGTACCGATTTTTTTTTGAATGATTCGAATGTTGGTTAGACTAAAATAGTTTATGTTCCATATTTGTATATACCTACCATAACACAAATTAAATAAACCATTGTTGCTGATATTAGCCTGGTTTTTTAAATTGGCCCATGGTCTTTTATTTGTAAATAATTCTAGAGCAGATCTACACTCACAAATCCTTAACAGAAGTCCTTAAAGCTAGGGCCTTCTGGAAACTTTGCCATAGAGTTTTCGGAAATCATGACCTGTCCTTGAAGGTAAATGTGGCCCTGTACCGAACTGTGATCGTGCCCTTGCTTATCTACATTTGTGATTGGTGGGTACCCTATACAAAACACCTGAGGGTGGTGGAGGCTGGTATATAAGAGCTGCAGAGCTGCCGATCCCTGCAGACCCCCCAAAAAATTATATATAAAATTACATATATTTCGTGACATTTAATTGTAGGGATTTTTAACTTGCTTACTAAATCTGGTAAGTTTATATCTCTTATTTTCAATTTTGGTTTGTTAAATGTATTTTATAAATCGTCTGGTGCGTGCAGAACCTCCATATTTCAAACTCACGAACCGCCACTGCCTGAGGGTTCCCTAGAGCACACAGCAACGCCATCTAAAACAAATAATGTGTTCTGGCCGAGATCCGTCGATTTGTTTGTCCTATATATGTATCTTCTGTTGCAGTCAGGACAAGATATGCTATCTACTCCATGAATTTCTAGTCTTAATTTGTCATTGAGGTTTTACAGTATATTTACGACTGTTTTATGCGGCTTATAGACTATTCTAATCAAAACTATCAAACTATTAAGAAAATTGCATTTTCTTAATAGTTTGCTTATCTTGTATGTGATTCCTTTTACGTATGGTAGCAGGATCTTTAGTGCATATATATATATATATATATATATATATATATATATATATATATATATATATATATATATATATATATATATATTGATTCTGTGAAGAGTCTGTTGTGTTGTGTGAAGAGTTCTGTGTGACTCTTCCCAGAATCAATGGATCGACACCCGGAATTATTTAGAAACATTATCTACCATCCGTGAAAATGTTAGATGTAACATATATATATATATATATATATATATATATATATATATATATATATATATATATATATATATATATATATATATATACCTAGCCATACTCGCAGACAATGAAAAAAGGGCAACCAAACAGATCGAAGTCCTCAAGGAATGTGCGAGAGAGTTGGCCTACAAATATTCTTTCAAAAAACCGAATTTTTCTGCTCGAAATTAAATGTCCACAATTTTAACACCAAATATGGCAAAATAAATAGGGTCACTCACTTCAAATACCGCGAGATCCTCGAACCCACAGGAGGAGAGAAGATAACACAGAAGACTCGATTGCAGAAGATGAAGAGGGCATACGGCAAGACACACAATATCTACAGTAAGAAATGCCTATCCACACACGCAAAAATAAGACACTACAACACACTAATCAAACCAGAGGTACTATACGCAAGCGAGACACTTACACTCCATACAAAAAGCGGCATAGAAAACATACTAAAAGAAGAACGCAAACTTATGAGGAAAATTCTCGGCCCAAAACTGACAGAGGAAGGATACAGACTACATTCTAGAAAGACCACAGAGAATGTCCAACGTAGCGGCGGACATAAGAAAAAGAAGGTTGAATTTCTATGGACATATCAGTAGACTCCCACCGACAAGACTCACCAACAGAATTCTTACATACATACAAGGAGTCAAGTCAACAGTACCATGGATCGCACAAGTCAGAGCTGATCTGGGAAAGGCACAAATGGGTCCGTTAGATTTCTTTAGACAGCTTCCTATGAGACAACAGTAGCTGAGTGTCACGTACATCCAACCGCTGGGTTCCACAATCTCATGTGGAATACACATAATTTCTGACTGGGGACGAGCCCCACCCTTTCCTGCAATTGGATGGCACATGTTTCGCATCTTGATGTTTAGGCTTGTCGGGGTACCGACATATGTTCTCGAGTTAATAATAGGGAGTCAACAACCTATACTATCGCCTACTTCCCCTCGGATGGCGTATAAATGCACTGCTATATTTCTTTGGCCAGCGTACACTGAGACAACAGTACCTGAGTGTCACATACACCCAGACGCTATAGGAGAGCATATGTCGGTACCCTGATGAGCTTAAACATAAAGAGGCGAAACATGTGCCCTCCAATTGGAGGGATGGGTAGGGTCGCCCCCAGTCAGGCACCCAACAAAATGCTCATATATATATACATATATATATATATATATATATATATATATATATATATATATATATATATATATATATATATATATATATATATATTACACAAATATTCTACTCTATATGTCTCGGGACCAGTTTCTAGCCTTTCAGGCGTCATCAGTCGAGCTACAGATGAATATAAGGAAAGCAGCTGGGAGAAATGATCGGAGCCAGACTATGTCAACTGCTTCCCGAACCCAAAGCAAGCCACACCCATCCCCAAACATATGCCCCAAGGGAGGGCACATGCTTCATCTGTTGTTGTTTAGACTCATGAGGATATCGATATATGCTCTCTCGTCAAGAATAGGAAGACCCTACCTACAGTCAACATCTACCGCCACGGCGCGCAGATGGTGTATGACCTCTTCTTCAAAGTCTTGTCAATAGTAGTCTTATTGACATCAGAGATCAATTCCCACAGCTCCCGAGTCATCACCTGTCGACCTTCAAGCGTTACTCTCCACTTTTGCAGTCGTTCTGTTCGAAACCGATACGCTGTTCATCATGGACATGTGTACGTCCACTTTTAAACTCTCTGCACCATTTTCACACGGTTTTAATGCCCATACACTGTTATCCATACAGTTCACATAATTGATGATTAATTTCTGTAGGCGTAGTGCCTCCTGGCACACAAAAAAGGAATCACAGAATGTAACTCACATCTGGCGAGTGGCAGCTTCATCGAGAACGGTTGCCCAACAAAGACTGAACATCGCAGTCAACTCTGAGTACATGCCAGTGCTGCCGGATCTTTTGTTAAAGTGTTCCTCGCGACTCTAGTATCTTGGAGATCTTACTTTATCAACAACCCTCGTTTATGTCCTAAGATTTTATTGTTTTTTATACCGTAGTACTATTTTCATAATCTATTGAATTGCATGCCTTGTTAGTAGTCTGGCTTGGCATGCATTAAAATTTTTTAAATTAAGAATTTTTTTTGTCTTCCTAGTATTGATCTGTGAATTGTAATTATCCGTTGAAAAAGGCAAATTTTTATCATTGATTCTTGGAATAACGTCTATATAGAGCTTGAACAATGCCGGTACAAGGAAACTGAAGGACTACCCGCTAATGGGCTTCTTCATGGAGCAGTTTATCTTTAATTTGATTTAGAAGGACCTGTCTGGCAGAAATGAACCGATAAGTTGGATTAAGTTCAGCGGGAAACTAAATTCAGTGATCTTATACAGACATACAGCGATCTTATACAAATATGTATTGTCATATACCTTACCGAAAGTTTTCATAATGTTGACAAAGACATTATTGAGATACTTGATGAATTTGAGCAGCCAGTCTGCTGGAATCCGAACTAGTGTCTATACACTCATTAAGAACTTGGAAACATTCGTATTCTCGCTGATAAGATAACTAATTAAACTGATGGGTCTGTAATCTGAAGAGGAACTACTTCAGCCCTTCTTGTAATTCACAACTTGCAGCCTGGATATGGACTTCACGTTGTTGGTGATTTGCATAACTTCGAGCAAACGACAGCTTCAGAAATGTCAATTTTCTGATGATAGCCAGAATTGACTTGATGTTTCTTCAGGAATATTAGTTATACTCTGTTAACCAATCTCCTATATGTTAACCATAACGATGTCTGGCTCCTCTTTACTCTTGCTCGCCACAATGTGCCTCTGACAGGTTATTTGGTGTACGTTTCCGCCAAACATTCTATTGTATCCTCTATTTCGGAGTAAAAATTTCCTTATAAGATTTTTCTTTTAAATATCTGGTCAGTGAAAAATCGACGCAGAGGTTGCTCTATTTGAAGTATTGCGTAAGAAATAAGACAATTACTGTGTCCGGATGCTGCGTATTATTGGCGTAGCGTTTGGGTTTATCGGGAAATTCGATGTTAATCCTGAGCTAGCTAAACCCTTTCTTAAAATTTTCAACCGTAAATAAATTAAATAAAATTAAGCTGAGTTTCTACATATTGTATATAGATGTATCTGAGAGGTGAATTGTAGACCGGATTATGAGTGGTTTTTAATAGTTGACTTTCTAGATATTTATATAATTAAATAATTTATCTGTTACAACTTAACTTCCATATTCAGTAGAAAAAAAAAACGTATTTTTGCGTTGTATCTTGAATTTTGAAAGGCACCAGACCAAGATCTTTACGCAACATTTTCCATGTAGTCGAATAACAAAAACCAACTTCCTGCGAACGGTGACAAATTAATAAATTTGGATCTTCATCAATGCTGCTAGCAACAGCTCAGATATTTTTGGGAACGCATAGTTTTTTGTCTTGTTGAGAAGTATAAAGTTCACCAAGTGCTTTATAACTTTGGTGTATAGAACATTGATTTTGATATCTATACAGGACATACATAATATTAACATTCCACTTTAAAAGCTTCTTCTCTTTCATTTTCAACGGTAAAAAAGTGGGTTGCTGAATAATGAACGCTTTGTCACAAAAATCCGAATGTCGAAGTTCGTCAAAAAAAGTGAAAACGATTAAGCGATTCTATTTAGGTTAAACGTCCACATCAGACTGGACAAATATTACTCTGTCAGCACGTTTAAGGGTCATAGTGGTGTGCTGTAAAACTCGACGACCTACTCTTTGAAGGCTACCGTATGAACCGTATTCCATAGATTTGGCATCCCTGTTACTTTATCTGTCCAAAACGAAGGTACAATACCTTGTTGTTGGAAGGATTGTTGAAAATTGAAATGCCGCTGACCATAAGTTTATGAAAATTACAAGTTATTTTCGATTATGTAAGGGGTATTCCATACTAAATCGATCACGTTTGAACCCGACTCCTTTTGATTTGGCTGAAATTTGTATAAGCAATGTCTGAATGATTGTGGCGTGTGGATTTTTCCCCACGATCTAAAACTCAAAAAATATCAAAAATATTTGTTCTTATGTAAATAAAGAATCACTGGGTAAAAACAAAAAACCAAACGGAGACAAATTTCTCAGTGATTTTTTTTGTAATAAATTTGCCCAACGAACAAAATTTTAAAAATATAAAAATATTGTAAAATAATGTACAAACTTTTAACGCTAACGTTTCGGGAAGTATACTCCTCCCGTTTTCAAAACGAATTTAAAAATAAAGTATATTAATTTCTATAAATTATGAAAAGATAGAAAGTAAATATATTTTTTGTGTATGAACTTTTTATGTTATAGTACTCCACTAAGTATTTTTCTGTGATTTTTTTCAATTTTTTTTTTACTCAACCGGAAAAAGTTCCCGACGTTTTTTTTTTTTAATAAAAAACCTTTTTGTTTATTATTTTTAAAACAAAAATAAAGTAAAATTGCGACAAAAAGAAGTGTTTTAATAAAAAAAAAAAGACAAAGAAAAGTTGGCCCATGATTTGACTTGCGGCATAAAACGTAGAATGAATGAAAGTTTTCTAGAAAAGAAAAGAAAAAAAAATGGCGAACTTCAATGATTTTTTTCCAAAAAACTGTAGAGAAAAGATTTAAAGAAAAGAAAAATTCTAAAGAAAATGAATTAAAATATTTGTTTTCTAATGTTTTTGAAAAGTTTATTCAAAAACCAATAATTAAAAAAAAGCTTTATTTTTTTATTTAAAGTTAGCTTTTATTAAAAATTTTAAGCTTTTATTTAAAAGCTACTGCGTTGATATGATATATATATATCAACATATGTCCTGCATGCTTTTCAAAATCATTTACTTCTATAAACAAGGAAAGAAAATATAGTGGGTCTTCTAAACCAAGATGTATGTCCAGAGATCATCATATAATCTCTACATCTTAAAGAGAGATAGAAACAGAATAATGGGCTATTTAATTCGTATATCTCCTATATCTTGATAAACTGACATTGCCGTTTATAGTTTTGATTATTCTTTGAGTTCTGGATAATTTATCCTTGATAAAATTAGTTATTTTAGAAGCTATTTATTAATAATGTACTTAATTAATTTTCAATGTATTTGTCAACCATTTAACAATCGATGTAACGTCAATGTACATGTGTTAAAACGAACGTTTTTTTTATCTATTTAATTTTATTAGACATTTTAATTAAATTTATTATTATATATATATATATATATATATATATATATATATATATATATATATATATATATATATATATATATATATATATATATATATATATATATATATATATACATAACATATATCATCATCATCATCATCAGCCCGTATCGATCCACTGCAGGATGAAGGCCTCTTCAGCATGCTTCCAACCTTCACAGTCCTGGGCTTTCCTCTGCCACTCGGGTCCAATATACTTAACGATGTCATCAGTCCATCGTGCTTTCGGTCTTCTTCGCGGACGTTCTTCTTGGTCCATCTGTCGTCCCATCGCCTCGCTATATAGCCTGCCCATCTCCATTTCAACTGTTTTACTCTTCCAATGATATCACAGACTTTTGTTTGTTCCCTGATCCATGCGCAGGACTTTCTGTCTCGTCTTGTAATGCCAAGCATACATCTTTCCATTCCCCTCTGTGCCACCCGAAGTTTTTGAATTGATTGCGATGTGAGTGTCCAGGTTTCACTTCCGTATGTCATAACGGGTAGAACGCACTGATCGAATACTTTTCTTTTCAGGCAAAGTGGGAGTCTGCTCTTAAACACTATGTTGAGCCTACCAAATGCCTGCCAGCCACATTTAACACGCCGTTCCACCTCCCGGGCGGTATTCCCCTCCATGGAAATCCTCTGCCCAAGATATACAAAGCTGTCCACAATCTCTAAATCCCTTCCTAAAACTGAAATTCTTCTGTCCTGAGCGAAGTTATTGAACATAACCTGACTTTTTTTCAGGTTTATTTTCAAGCCAAATGGTTCGCCAGCCCTTTGCAGTTCTTGTATGCGTCTTTGCAGCTCCTCTGGGTCTTGTGAAATGAGAATAATATCATCTGCAAATCTAAGATGGTTTAAGTTTGCACCATTGATCTTTACCCCATCCTGTTCCCAATCCAGTTTACGGAATACTTCTTCAAGGCCAGCCGAGAAAAGAATAGGCGATATTGCGTCACCCTGCCGTACACCTCGTTCTATATTAATTCCCACTTCAAGATCATCAAGGTGAATTGTGGCTGTAGCTCCATCATATATCGATTCTAATAGGTTTACATAGGCTCTCTCTACACCTTGACTAAGCAGTGCATCCATTATCGCATGCTTTGAGATGGAATCAAATGCTTTTTCGTAGTCGATAAAAGCCAAGCACAGTGGCATGGTGTATTCGTTGTGCCTTTCTATGACCTGCTGTACAACCTGGATGTGATCCATTGTACTGAATCCACTTCTGAATCCTGCTTGTTCTCTTGGTTGTGCGTCATTCAGTTTTTTTAATATTCTTTTAGAAATTATCTTAGTGAAAACTTTGTACATCACTGATAGGAGGCTTATTGGACGGTAGTTCTTTAAATCTTCCTGTGCTCCTTTTTTATGTAAAAGGATCACTTCTGCATTTTTCCATAAGTCAGGTACTTTTTGTTCTTTGAGGCATTTTGAGTATAATTTTGCCAGTGTTTTATGTAACGTCCGACCACCAGCTTTTAGCATTTCGACAGTTACACTATCCTTTCCTGGAGCCTTGCCGTTCTTCATCAATTCTATAGCATTTGTTACTTCCTCCACTAGGATATCTGGTATTATATATTGTTCTTCCGTGGGTATTGCTGTCCCTGACTGGCTCTGATCTTCATATAACTGGGAATAAAACCTTCTGACAATCTCTAACATTTGGGTACGCGTCCTGCACACTGTGCCATCCTCACGCTTTAAAGCATATATTTGCGTTCTTTTGTTTCTCAGCTTCTGTTTAGCTTTGTTAATTCCTTTGTTTTCTTCCAGGGTTTTTTGCACTAGCTGCATATTGAATCGGCGCGTGTCCTCTCTGATACGTTTTCTTATAGTTTTGCAGAGCTCAGTGTACCCTGCCAAAAGGACCCTGCCAAAAGGACTACCTGCATTTCTCATTGCTCGCCGTTTCGTCATTAAATCAATGGTCTCACTGGAGATTTTTGTTTGTTTGAGACATTTTTCCTCTGGTGCTATTGAAGCAGCCGTTTGAAGTACATTGTTGGCGATTTCTTCATATTGAACTGATATTTCCACCTCCTCTGGATCTTGTAACGCAGCAAACTGGTTTGACAAAGCAATCTCAAAATCGCTTCCTCTCTCCAGCAGTTTTCCAGAATCCACCTTGCCCTTTTTTGATCTTACCATTTTTTCGCGCTCTTTTCGACAGTCAATCTGAACCCTTGCTCGTACAATTCGGTGGTCACTTCCAACATTAAAATTGTTAAGGACAGTACAATTGGTAAATATTGTTTTATCGTTGGTCATGATGTAGTCAATTTCGCTTGTGAGCCCAGATGGACTTTTCCATGTCCATTTTCTGCTGATATTTTTCTTATAGAATGAATTCATAATATATAGTTCTTGTCCTTCAGCAATATCAACTAATCTGTCACCTCTATTGTCTCGCTCACCTGTTCCATATGGGCCAGTTGCATTTTCGTCTGTTCTTGTTGTTCCAATTCTGGCATTAAAATCACCCATCAGGATTTTGTACCTACATTTCTCCTTGTATAAAAGCTGGGCCACATCATCATAAAATTCCTCAATTTCCTCATCTTTATGGCTTATAGTTGGTGCATAAGCTTGGACGATTTGAAGCCTAAACTTTTTATTCATCTGAATGACGCATTGGGCTAATCGGTCGGATGTACTTTCAAATTTTACCACACTGTCCTTCAGCTTTCGATTGATGAGGAATCCTATTCCGCCACATCGGCCATTTTCCGTACCTCGAGTGTAGAGTACGTGTCCAGTTGGTTCCAGTTTGATTAACTCTTCACCCATATATATATATATATATATATATATATATATATATATATATATATATATATATATATATATATATATATATATATATATATATATATATATATATATATATATATATATATATATATATATATATATATATATATATATATGTTATGTTGATAACATAAGAAACCCACCTAATGTTGATAACATAAGAAATATTACCTTGATGGGAAGTTCCTTTAAGTCAAAGTAGATAAAAATTCTTCAGTTTTAAAGTCGTAAAGCCCCCTATAGTCAACAGCTAATTTAATTGAAAGATATTAATATAAACGTCATTAAATAAATCCATTATAATCATCAACCATCATCGTATTCAATTTCCATGCATTGGCTCATTAAACTTCGTCAGCAAATAAATAGTTTTACATGTATATTGCTCATTCTTATTCGTGGCTTTAAATATTGTTTTATGGTTATAATAGCTAGTGGAGTCATCAGAGAGTATTTGTAGAAAGACTCATCGAAGAGGCCCATCAACGAAGTTTGTTATCCCACTGCTTCTGTATAAACTAAATATTCTCTTTTAAAAAACCTTCAGTAGATAAGGTTTCATTGATTTAACTGTGCATCCATAATTAACGTGCATCGATTATAATGGGTGTTTCAATAAGGATGATCGAGGAGGAAGTCGGAAGATTTTTTTTTGAAACTTTCGGTGGGCGCAGTGCTGTTGTTTACACCGCAGACTTGATAGTATAGTTCTTTTCAAGATATTTCGTTGCCTTTCGGCAAAATACTAATTATCCCAATAAATCTCAATAAAAATATTACTAGTTTCTTAAAAGGCGCCAGAGCCTGAGTGGAACTTCTGAATAATTTTGGGAAAAATAAAATTTTGTTAAATTATGATTAAATTTGTTTTTTCCACACATTTCTGTGGTCAGTCCTGTTGTCGTCAGATTGATCAAGACGACCAGACGAAGGGCTAGGACGGATAATTATTATAAAATTATAATATTAAAAAAGGATTAACAGTAACTCTTTTCATATGCCAAATATCTGGAATTATGTCAGATAGTTCTTGGTATTTTTACATGTTTGTTTATATGCCTTGTTCAGATTTTCATCCAGAGGACCAGATAAATCAATTATTTGACATATCTTGTTTTCCTTATCCACAACCGCCACGTCTGGCCTGTTGTCTACCACATTACGATCGGTTATTAGAGATGTATCTCATAAGATTTTTATCGCGGTTTCAATAACGGGCTGCTGTTGATACTTATAAGGAGGCAAATCTTAGTTTACTACGCTGGCTCGCTGAGCTATCTTTAAGTGGATAACTTTCCCCTTGTTGTCATGTCTGCTTAAGTAAACAGTTAGAGCTAAATAGATGCAAGCCGAAATGAGATGTTGAACAGTTTCTCCGAGGAGTTGTTTTGCTTACAACAGTGTCACAGTCAACAGTAACAAGTGTCTTCCACTTAACAAAATAAGAACGTCCCATGGCGTATACCGTGATTCTTTCTGCAAATGTGGACTGACTGGATCGCCAGCTTGTTACTGTGGAGAACACAGCCCTCGCTTGTGGCGGGGAAGCTCAATTCCCAATAAGGGTGTTGTAGAGTCGATGACATGAGCCGCCTGCCCTAGTCCCGATATATTCCAGAATTCTCTCCATTTAGAATTAAGGTTGAAATTTTCTCCGAGGAGTTGTTCAGCTTACAACAGTGTCACAGTCAACAGTAACAAGTGTGTTCCACTTAACAAAATAAGAACGTCCCACGGCATATACCGTGACTCTTTCTGCAAATGTGGACTGACTGGATCGCCAGCTTGTGACTGTGGAGAACTCAGCCCTCGCTTGTGGCGGGGAAGCTCAATGCCTGGTAAGGGTGCTATAGAGTCAATAACACGAGCCGCCTGTCTTAGTCCTGAAATATTCCAGAATTCTCTTCATTTAGAATTAAGTCTGAAATTTTCTCCGAGGAGTTGTTCTACTTACAATAGTGTCACAGTCAACAGTAACAAGTGTTTTCCACTTAACAAAATAAGAACATCCCACGGCATATCGGTATATGCCGTGGGATGTTCTTGTCACAGGATGGATGTTTCAGTGTCACAGTCAGTCACGGTTGACTCTTTCTGCAAATGTGGACTGACTGGATCGCCAGCTTGTGACTGTGGAGAACTCAGCCCTCGCTTGTAGCCGGGAAACTGAATTCCTGGTAAGGGTGCTGTAGTGTCGATGACATGAGCCGCCTGTCTTGGTCCCGAAATATTCCAGAATTCTCTCCATTTAGAATTAAGTCTGAAATTTTCTCCGAGGAGTTGTTCTGCTTACAACAGTGTCACAATACATCACATCGTAGCTGAGTGCCCTCTTACAGAAGATACTGAAATTATTGATTCCTTTAAAGCTATACACTCCGTGTTGGAATGGATCAATCTCCTCGATTTTAAAATTTGATGGACTTACTGTGATGTGTCTTACCTGATGTTGAACTTTATTTTATACATTTTGTATCTTTTGGTTTTTTTTTATATTTTTTAAATTTTATATATTTTTATAATCTATTTTATATATTATATATTTTTATAGTTTATTTTATAATCTATAACTTTTTGTGTTTTATAATTTAATCTGTTTATGTGCTATATTTTAATTTATATACCTGACTCAAATTCATGTGACCCATACGCTAAATAAAATAATTGGTATACCCAGTTGTATTTTGAAAAATATAGAAATTCAAGAAATATAAAAAGTAAAAGAAAAAAATATTCACCCAGTATATTACATAAATAAAGCTAATGACTTCATCAACTTCAAACCCTGGTTTGAAGAGTGTTAGTTTAATGATTCTCATACACTCTACACCAAAAAGCAGTTTAAATTCTTCAACTTTAAGTAGTGGAAGCATCTGTAATAAACAGGTAGTTTGATTGTGAAGTAAGCTAACATGAACGCTATAAAATAAATCCATCATCATCGAATTCAATTACTATGCATTGGCTCATTAAACTTGCTCAGTAAACAGATAGCTATACATTTATATTAGTTATTCTTATTGGAAAAGCTTTAGACGTTATTGTCGTTATTACAGATAGTAAAACTATCAGTTACAATTTGTAGAATGTATGATTGAGTTTTAGTATCGAACTGGTTCTATAACTAATCCTTTTTTGATAAAGCTCTACATGAACAATTATTTACCTTTCATTGGTTACTGAAATTTTCGTTATATTTTGTTTGACAAAAGGTTATCTGAAAAGACTAGTACTAATTGCATTAGTTCTCAGTGAATTTTTTTACTTAATATTAATTATATTTTCAGTATTGTTGATTAATGTCAAATTGCTACATGCAGATGATCTCAAGTATTACACGATGTATTCTTTGTATTATCAAATAATGATTGTCAAATATTGTAAGTCCAACTAACACAGTGGCCAAGAAGTCCGCGGTCTGACATACTGATGGCGTCATTTTAGAAAACCTTCAAACGCCATGTATCAAAATTTCATGATAATCTGTCTACCAGTTTCTAAATTGTGGTGCTTTAAGTGACTCTACTTTTGTTATTTTCAAAACCATGGAAAAAGGAGAATTTCGTATATTGATTAAGCATTGCTTTTTGATGAAGAAAAATACTGTTGAAGTAAAACAATGGTTTGATAAACGTTATCCGAACTCTGGGCCAGGAAAATCAACTTTAATTGATTGATATGCTGAATTCAAACGTGGCCGTACAACCACCGATGATGTTGAACGTTTTGGTTGCCTAAACAAGGTGATTACATCAGACAATATCAGAAAAAATCGCAAAATTATTTTGCAAAACCATAAACTTAAGCTGCAAGAGATAGCTGATATCATGAAGATATCAAAATAAATGTTTACACCATTTTACATAAACATTTGGGAATGCGTAAATGGGTAGTGAAATGGATACCCCGTTTACCCACAACGGATCAAAAACAACATATTGATGATTCTGAGCAATGTTTGGAGTTGTTTAAGAGAACTAAAGTGCATTTGTATGCGGTATGTGCCAATGGATGCAAAATGGATCTATCATTACACTTCGGAGTCAAATCGGCAGTCAGCTGTGTGGAGAGCCGCCTGTGCAAGCTGTCTACAGTGACCAAAAACACAACCATCGGCAGTAAAGTTTATGACCTATTTTATCTTTAATTTGGAATGCGCATGGAATATTGTTCATCGATTATTTCCAGAAAAGGTAAAACTATCAATAGCGAATATTACATAGTGTTATTGTTGCGTTTGAAGGACGACATCGCAAAAAAGGCTCCAAATGAACAAAAAAAGTGCTATTTCACCAAGACAATGCACCATGTCACAAATGGTTGGAAACTATGGCTAAATTGCATGAATTGCCCTTCGAATTACTTCCTCCTCCATTATGTTCTCCAGATCTGGCTCTCAGCGACTATTTCCTGTTCTCAGACCTTGCCGAAAGTCGAAATTTGCAAAAAGTTTAATTTGTCAGACCGGGGACTTTGATTCGTTTTCAGTCATATATATTGAAATTGATAATGTCAGTCTATAATTTACATTTACGTCACATGAAGCTTTTTATTTAAAAAAAAAGACAAGATCACGGTGCAAAAGTAAGTTGAAAAGCCTCTGGTCACTGAATCACCTCTGGTCGACATTCAAGCACTGATGTCGAGTAAATAAAGGCCGTTATAATAATAATAATAATAATAGTAATAATAGTAATAATAGTTTTTTTTACCGCCTGAGCAAAACGGGTGCTGTAAAAGTAGCCAAGGTTGTAAGGAGTTACTTGTAATTGTTGAGGTAATAATAATAATAATAATAATAATCATCATTATTGTCTGACAGAATAAATCCATTTATGAGACAATTCACAAAAAAAATAACAAAGATAAAAAAGAAAATCAAGTCAAAAACAATGCTTATATAATAACAGACCTAGATAATAATAATAATAATAACTTTTATTGTTTGACAGAATAAATCCATTTGAGACAATTTATAAAAAAAAGCAACAAAAAAAAAAAGAAAATCAAGACAAAATCAATGCGTATATAACAGACTTAAATAAAGCTACAACAACGATCCCTACAATTTATTATCGATTATTGCAACAGCTTCAAGGCGACAAACCCCGTGAACCGATCTGCAGATACGTTATTAATGTCAACATCGCAGCACAGATCATTGAAGAGCTTCATGGCCTGAAACAGAGGTGTCCTGACCATGAAGTTGGTTCTAGCATAGGGTAAATGAAAGATGGGGCAGGATCTGATACACCTCGAAGGCACGTGGAAGCCCACCACAGATAGAAGTTCAGGACAGTCAATGAGGGATCTACACAATTTATAGATGAACTGAAGAAGTAAATATTTTCGGCGACTAACTAACGATGATATTTGAAATTTCAACAGGAGACTATTCTGATCTATATGTCTCGTCGGATATCTTCCATCATGTCTGAATGCTAAAAACTTAGCGAATTTTCTCTGGACACCTTCTAGTTGCAATTTGTATCTGTTATACAAAGGGTTCCATACTACAGCACCGTATTCCAACTTTGATCTCACATAACTGTGATACAGAGTTTTGAGTGTATTTATGTTCACGAAATCTGCCGAGTTCCGAAAGGTGAATCCTAACATTCTCATTGCCTCAATCCTAATGTGGCTAATGTGAGATGAAAAAGACATTTTAGTATCAAAAACAATTCCCAAGTCCCTGAACATCCCGACCCTCTCAATAATTGCACCATTCAGGCTGTAATCAAAATGCGTGACATTCTGGATATTCGCAAATGACATGATATAACACTTGCCAAAATTCAGCGGCAAGTTGTTGATGTTGCACTATTCTTCAACAACCTCAATATCGTTCTGCAACATAAAACAGTCAGTGTTGCTATTTATATTTCTATATAGTTTCAGATCATCTGCGTACATTAAAATATTGCTTGAAACATTTGTTACTATATCATTAATAAATAGTGCAAAAATAAGGGGAGCAAGATTACTGCCCTGTGGGGCCCCACTCGTGGCGGTAAATTGAGGTGATCTATAACCTCGTACCTCAACGTAATGCACTCGATCGCTCAAATATGACTCAAATAATAGTATAAGTTTGTCACTGAATCCAAAATTTGCCAATTTATGCAGCAAGATGGAGTGATCCATTCGACCAAAGGCCTTAGAGAAGTCAGTGTAGACCGTATCGACCTGTCCACCATCATCCAAAGCCCGACCAACAAACTGAGCAAAGCAAGCCAAATTGCTAATCGTACTCCGACCAGCAAAAAATCCATGCTGCCTCGATGATATCACACTCTTAACTTGACTGAATATGCACGCATAAACGGACATATCAAATACTTTAGCAAAAGGCGACAAAATCGACACAGGTCTGTAGTTTAAGATACTGCAACGATCGCCCTTCTTAAAGATCGGAACGATTCTTGCCTCCTTCCACACTTTTGGGAACACGCTGGTTGAAATTGCCAAATTAAACACAAAAGATAACGGCCTCAATAACGCAGAAGCACAATCTCCGACAAAAAAACACGGTACCTCATCAGGTCCGCAAACAAACCGTTTCTTCAATCTTTTCAGTGCCCGCATTATCATATCATCAGATAAATAGTCGAGTGTTACCTGTGAGCTGGAATTATCACTATGTGGGGTCATGTTCCGATCAGTCGGAGGTCTATAAACGCCGCTGAAGAACTTTGCAAAGGCGTTGACAATATCGTTAGGGTCTGAGTACTCACCGTCTCCGTCTGTGAGCAATTCAGGAAGGGAATCCGACGAAACCCTTGCCCTGACGTAAGTCCAAAATGACGAAGGATCATCAGATATCGAATTCTCAGCTTTATTTAGATAGACTCTGTGGGCCGTGTTTATCATTTTCTTAACAGAAGTTCGTTGCACATTGAATTGTTCCCGTAAAGGCTGCGAATCTGACTTTTTCGTTTTTTTGAATAGTCTATGCTTGCGCTTTATGGCTTTTATTATCTCGGGTGTAAACCACACCGGAAATGTTCTCTTACGGATGATAGATCGGGGCACACATTCATCAATAATACCGAATATCTTCCCATACAGAAACTCGCATGCCCTATTCACATCACTTATAACATACAAATCTGACCAGTCTATATTTAAAACCCTCTGATAAAGCAACAAAAAATTTGCTTTTCTAAAATTGTATTTGAATTGGGATCTGTTGGCGGGGAACACACGCCGCTCATTGGAGTTAGAAGCGAAGAAGATGGAGAGGGAAGGATGGTGACTATCTTCATTAACCAACGGTGACAGTTCTCTAGAGACCTCGCAATGGATATTTGAGATAATAAGATCCAATATTTTATGATGTGTGTTGCGATAGTTATTATATTGTTTAAAACCAAGTAAATTAATAAAATTAGATAATATTTCTGTTTTCTGATTGGGAATACTATCCTCACAAAGATTCGGCACGTTAAAGTCGCCCAATATCAATACATTATTATTATGAAGACAATGAAATGTTTCCAAAAGCTCGAAGAAAGATGAAAATTCATCGAAACTAATATTGGGTGGAACGTATATAACAAAAACATATAATGTCGATAAATTAACAGTCAATTTACACCCTATCACATCGGCCTTGACGATCTTCGAGCGGATTGCCTGGAGATCCAATTGAGTTGCATTTAATTTTTTCTTGGTAGCCAATATTACACCTCCACCCTTGGACACACCCATTCTACACAAGTCCCTGTCACATCTGAAAACAGAGTATCGACATCGAATAGTTCACTAGATGATATATTGTCCTGAGCCCAGCTTTCAGTGATCGCAACAACGTCATGACTTGTACCACAAACAGATTTATAAAATTCTATTGTCTTGCTGTTCAGGCCCCTAGTATTTTGATATAAACACGATAGTATCGAGTCGGGCCGCGACAAAATTCTATCAGACACGTCACTTAGTTTAAATTACCGTTAATACGAACAATTTTTGGGATTCCGCTTATGTATTTTATCCTGAGATTGCTCTCACCATTCTGCATACGAGAGATTAATATCGCTCTCAATTCCCTGTATTCTGCTATCTGTTTGTGTGTCCTATCAAAACTAAACTAAAGATATTCTTATAGGCATCAATATTCCTTAATTGACTCGCCCCACGCACAATCGCCAATACATCGGCTGAAGACTCGAGTATCACCTTCAAAGGCCTAGTTTTAAGTGGAACAACACGCCCGACGCGAATAACTTTTATGTGTTCAGTTACTGCGTCGGGGTATGCCTTAAGAATGATATCTGTTGCGGTGATTTTATCCAGATGACTTCTTGAATGGTTATCCGCAGTACTGTCCTCAGTTACACCAAATATCATTACGTTAAATTTACCAAATATCTAATTTACCTATTATTATCTATTATTTATCTATTAAATTTACCAATTACCAAATATCATTAATAACAGAGCAAGTACGAAAAAATCCCACAATGTATCAATGGCGTGGATTGATTATAAAAAAGCGTTCGACTCTGTGCCACACTCGTGGCTCCGGTATGTCCTTTCATTGTATGGGATTCATCCAACTCTAGTAAAATTTCTTTCCACTTGTATGAATAAATGGAAAACCCGCCTATATGTAAATAATAATAATACCTCGTACACCACTGGAGAGATGCGAATACGCAGGGGAATGTTTCAGGGGGATAGTTTAAGTCCTCTATGGTTCTGTATGGCTTTAACACCGTTAAGTAGAATGTTGAGAGAGTCCAGCATGGACATATGATGAAGAGAAATCCAAACATTCAGGTATCACATCAATTCTATATGGACGATCTAAAATTATATGCATCAAACCCTAATAATCTTCAAAGTGAAATAGAGCTTGTCAAAAGTTTTAGCGATACCATCTGCATGGAGTTTGACCTTGATAAGTATGCAATTGTCCATGTCCGCAAGGGGCAGGTATTGGAACATACAGAAAACAAGCAATTAAATGGAGATATTGTGATTCGTAGTCTCAATAGTGGAGAAAATTATAAGTATCTTGGTATGATGCAGTTGTTAGGAATATCTCATATAACAGCTAGGGAAATGATTATGAATAGAGTCATAACTGGAGTTGAAAGAATATGTAAATCCTTGATCAGCGCCAGAAATAAAATATTGGCAATCAACACCTGGGCTTTGCCTGTGGCTGCTTATACGTTTGGTGCAATAAAGTGGTCTGACACCTCTCTGAAAGCATTTGATCAGAAAATAAGAACCAAATTAACAAAACATCGTATGCATCACCCAAGAAGTTCCATCGAGCGGCTGTATTTGTCTCGACATATGAAGGAAGAGCCTTACAAAACGTAGAAGTAATGTGCCGTCAACAATTTCCGTCAATTTTCAATTTTCAATTTCAATTTTCTCAGCCAAAATAGTAATCTTCATAGAGCTGCCTGTACACTGGATAGTAATTATAGTCCCCTCCGTCTAGCACAAGCAACTAATGAGGCAAGCCATATAACTTCCCAGGGACGTATTTCAGTTTGGAAAGGAAAGGAGCTCCATGGTCGCTTTGCAGCTTTCCTCGATTCTGAACACATTAATAAAAAATACTCTACAGAATGGCTCCGAACATCGGGACTTCCTATGTGCTATCCAAGATCAGGTCATAAGTACCAGGGCATATAAAAAACATATATTAGGACAAAATATCGATCCAAAATGTCGCTTATGTAAACAAGATTTAGAATCAATACAGCATATAAGCGGTGGGTGTCCTGCGTTGGCTCAAACAGACTATATGCAGAGGCATAACAACATTGCTAAGGTGATACATCAAGCATTATTGAAAAAATATGGTCTGTTGGACGTAGAGATAACTTATTATAAGTGGAAACCAGAACAGGTGTATATAAGTGAAACTGTGAAGATTTTGTGGGATACGGCAATGATTACTGATCGGACGGTGGAGGCTAATCGGCCCGATATTATTATAATCGACACAAAGGCTCGCAAAGGACTTATTATCGATGTGGCGGTACCGTTGGACCACAATTTGACCAATACTATTGCCGAGAAAAAACGAAAATATCAACCGTTAGCTGTAGAACTAACAGACATGTACAAACTCAGAGATGTCGACATTATACCAGTAGTAATATCTACAAATGGGCTGATAACAAACGACTGGAGAATCGCCAAAGACAAGCTTGAATTACATGATAGACATATGGCAGTCATGCAAAAGGCTGCTTTACTGGATGCAGCAAATATAGTCAGAAAATTCTTAAGCTTGCATTGAGCCTCGGCTGAACCCTCTTGTTGAGTGCAAACATTTTAGTCTTGGGTTACAAACTCCGGCTACCGTGGATATGAATAAAATATAAGATGAACATAATAATAATAGTAATAATGAGTAATAATGAATAATAATAATAATAGTAATGAACATCAAGAGAGAAATCGGTAATGAACTACATCAAAACATTACATATCAACAACATCAAGAAGATACTATAGACGTTCTTAACTCGAATACAAAGGAGAAACAAGTAGAACAAACTCAAAATGTATCACCAGAAGCATCATCGTCTGAAAATGAAGAATCAATCTTGCAACGTAACTATTCTAACAAACGAGAGAGGTTTTGCAGCAATTTGACCAATTTTACTGGCTCAAACCCATTGAATAGACCAAAAATTCCAGTACTGCGTAATATTGCAAAATCACGTATTACTCTAATGCAGATTAATAGAGTTTTGGAATCACATCTATTTGGAATGATAAATTTAAGTGATATACATCTTGCATTACATTGTGCAGCAGTGACTGCCATCGAAATTTCAAGTCAAAAGACTTACACCCATAATGCGGCTGGCTGTAGTATCCAGAAAAATACACCTGTCTGGAAAATGCGCCTTGAAAACAATATCAATGAGTTCCGGAGGAAAGTTGACATTATCTCAGAGTATCTTTCTGGTAATCAGTCAAATAAAGTAGCGAGAAAAGCAAAAATAATTGCCAATAAATCTGGCATTGACTTCCATGATTCAAACCTGACAGAAAAATTATTGGATCTAAAAGATCGGTTTAGGCAAAAAGCTAAATCGAAAGGAGCCAGGCTAGCAAGATATAATGAACTAAAAAAGCGAAAACATCAGAATTCAGTATTTGCAAATAGCCAAAAGAAATTTTATAGAGAACTCGAAGCAGAATATAACAGCAAGTCAGAACTTAAGAATATCGATGTGTCTTCCTTTGCGGAATATTGGAGATCGGCTTGGAAAAAATCAGACGGCTACGAAAAATTGGCTCCTTGGGTTAAAACCATTCAAGGACAGACAAATGCTCTCCCAGATATGGAGTGTAACGATTTCACAGAGATTGACATTTGCACTGTTGTCAGGAAGACTTACAACTGGAAGGCGCCTGGACCAGATGGATTGCATAACTTCTGGATTAAAAGCTTTACAGCCGCCTATCCCGTACTTGCAAATGCATTTAAAGAGGTTTTAATAAATCCAGACACTTTCCCCGACTTCCTAACGGAGGGCAATACATACGTACTGTTCAAAAAAAGGGGACGTTAAGCAACCCAATAACTACAGACCAATCACATGTCTGTCAGTGTTATATAAACTGTTCACAGCCCTACTCAATGAAAAAATCTACCAACATTGTGATAAAAACAACATTTTTGAAGAAGAACAGAAATGATGTATAAGAGCAAGTATGGGCTGCAAGGAACAATTGACGATCGATGCTGTAGTTCTTGAGCAAGCGCGAAAAAGAAAACGCAACTTAAATATCTGCTATATAGACTACAAGAAAGCATTCGATAGTGTCCCTCACGATTGGCTGGTTGAGGTTCTGAATTTCTATAAAATTAGCCCCCAGATTATTAATTCTTTAAAGTGCCTGATGGGGAAGTGGAAAACGAATCTTTTTGTCGGCCAACAATGCATTGCTGCTACAAATATCGAGAGGGGAATTTATCAGGGAGATTCCCTTTCTCCAATTTGGTTCTGTCTAGCATTGAACCCTTTGTCCTCAACAACAGTAATATTGGATATAAACTTAACATGAGGAATCCAAGAAAGCTCTCTCATCTACTATATATGGATGACCTTAAATTATATGGAGACACTAGAGAAAAATTAAACTCATTGATAAAAACGGTTGAAACATTCAGTAGGGACATCAGAATGTCATTCGGACTGGACACATGCTCTACTATTAGTATACAGAAGGGAAAGGTTCAGAGTCAACATTCAACACTTTGTAACATACAACAACTGGCACCAGAAGAATCCTACAAATATTTAGGAATACCCCAAAAGCATAAACTTGATCATAACCAGTTAAAGAAGGACTTTTTCACTCTATACCAAAAGAGACTTACAAAACTTTTAAACACCAAACTGAACAGTGGAAACCTCATTACAGCGATCAACGGTTGGGCAGTGGCAACTCTGACATATTCTTTTGGCATTGTTAAATGGTCAGAAACTGACCTTGATCAACTTGATAGGTTGACACGCCGAACATTAACAAAGTTCCGATGCCTGCATCCAAACTCATCTACGAAAAGACTATACATCCCAAGAAAGTTGGGTGGTAGAGACCTTGTAAACGTAAAAAATCTCTGTCTCAATCAAGAAAATAGAATGAGAAAACACTTCATTGATTCAAACAGTACGTTAATGAAATTGGTTGCAAATGAGGACCGGGGTTTCACCCCACTGAACCTAAATAAACAAAATCGTATTGATAGCAAAACAACACTCACGGATTGCGCTCGAGAATGGAAAGGACAAACATTGCACGGAATGTTTCCTAAGTCACTCGAGGATGACACCATTGACGAACAATTGTCTCTGAAGTGGCCGACTCTTGTACCCAGAAACAAAAGGTTTCGCGATATCTATTCAAGATAGGGTAACAAGAACAAAAAACTATGAAAAGCACATACTGTATTTGGACGTAGTCGATAGAAGTCGGACGAAGTGCAGGAAATGCGGTACTTTGGGGGAAACAATTGAGCACCTTATTGGCGGTTGCCCGGCTCTTGCTCCTAATGCTTATTTAGGACGGCATGATCAGCTGGCAAAAATTATACATCTACAAATTGCAAAAAAATACTCGCTATTAGAAAGTGCACCTCCTCCATGTTATAAGTACTCGCCTTCTCCTGTACTTGAATCAGCCGATACCATTCTTTACTGGGACAGACCAATCACTACTAATCGAACGGTTGATTATAACAGGCCGGATATTGTTCTAATCAACAAAAAGGACAAGAGGGCTTTTATAATTGACATCGCAGTGCCACTATCTCACAACATTAGAAAAACTGAGATAGAAACATCCACAAAGTATGAAAATCTGGCATACGACTTGAAGAACCAGTGGAAACTGAGTTAGGTAGATGTATTGCCCTTCGTTATATCCGCCGAAGGCCTGATAAGTAAGAGATTTTCAAATAACCTCGAGAGCCTCGGTATCTCGAGATCGATTGCCATAGTGGGACAGCGTGCCGGGCTCTTGCAGACGTGTCACATTATTCGTAAGATACTATGTTAGGGTGAGAGGAGCTGAATTGCTTTTTCATCTTGGCATTGGAATATCGGCCAACATGAACTGAGATTCTACAGTAAGGATGAGCAGAATGATAATAATAATAATAATCGTCTTTATTTGGAAATGTATCAATACATAGAATAAGTGCATTGCATAGATAGCATAAGGCGGCGAAGTTTAGCAAATGCTACTCTTACACTCAACCGCCGAACGCTTTACATTATAAAGGTCTTAGAGCAGGAAAAACAAATAAAACAACGACCTAACCAAGCTACAATTCTAACAGACCAAAAAAAAACCATTTCTAAAGCGAAAGAAACGATCCCAAAAAAGTGTTCATTGCTGTAAAAATATTCCCTTCAACTGAAGCCCGAAGGAGGTGACACTCAAAGATTTCAATTTATTACTAACACTGTTGTATAATTTAGGACTACAGTAAGAGAAACTACGCTGGAAAAGCGAAGTCTTATGCCGACCAATTTGTCCCTCAAGTATGCCGGCTCAGAACATATAAAACGAGATAGTAGTATTTCATAAATAATTCAATATTTAGCCAAGTTAATTTTTTATACTTATGTGAGACATAATCAAACTCCCTAATTCCACAAATGTATCTAACTAGATTATTTTGTGTTATCTGTAACTTATGCTTAGTAAAACAATCTAAACAAGGATAATATACCATACTACAATAGCTGAAAATTGGCAAAATTAACACTTCGCAGTGTTTTTCGCAAGTTTTTTTCTCAATTTAAAGTTAATTAGATACCGATTATCATACAATGTTCTGATTTTAAGATAGATTTTCAATAACATATTCTTTACATGGCTGGTAAACCTCAACTTTTCATCAATTGTAAGTCCCAATATCTTTGCTTCTGAAGAGAACTGCAAATCATGAGAACCGATGTTAATCTTTAGTACATTTCTGATACGATTTCTAACATTATGGAACTAAATAATACAACACTTGATTTAGTTTCATTTATTGATAAGTTGTGATCGGCGGAATATGCACAAAGACTGTGAATAGCGTCTAAGTGGAGAAAAAGAATGAACAAGTTGGGTATCCTCAGCAAAGGATTAAATAACTGAACGATTTATACAGGAAAGGAGATCAGCCGTGTATATTAGAAATAATAATGGTCCCAAGACAGACCCCTGCGGTACGCCGGACTGAATCAGCTGAAATTCAGAACGGTGCCCCTCCAACTCCGTACATTGACTCCTACCATGCAAGTATGATTGAAAGAAATGCTGAACATTAGTGGAAAAACCAAAATAATTCAATTTCGCACACAAAAGTGCATGATTTATCTTATCAAAAACTTTTGAGTAATCTATAGAAAGCAAAGCTACTGCCATTCCCCTGTCCAAACTGTTCATCAAAGCATCAGTCAAATTTAACAAAGCTGTGTTTGTACTATGCGAGACTAGCCGACGATCCGACTCTGATGAATCAGACAAGATAAATTTTTCATGATCCAGTTCCTGGTTGACATTGATTTTTTTGCTTCTTTGGGGTACTTTTTGATATCACTTTGTTCGCTTTGGGTCATGTTGAATTGGTTATTAAAACTGTATTAATTCTTAAACAAAGTAGAAGTTTGTACAATCAATTTTATTAACTAATTTTAATAACTTCATAGTCATAACTACCATCTAAAATTTAGTGTCTGTGTTTATTTCCTATATATTTTCTTTTCACAGGTGACAATGTAGATTGTTGGATGGAAATTCAACACGGTAAAGGGCCTTGGGCACCACCCGTCAGTGGAATAGTTCCTTTAGGATCAACCTTAACTTTAGTAGTAGCTATCAATGATTATAGAGGTACGTATTCTTCGTTTTCCTATGTTATAAATGTGTTCTGACTTTTACAACAAATTTCAACGTACTTAGTTTGTTAACGGAAGCAAAACCAGCAGAAATAAAGATAATGGTTAGTGGTAACTAGCGTAAATTTAAGCCAGCAGAACTATATTGAAAGTGTAGTCAAAGCAAATAAGTAGAATATCATGTTTTCTAATGACCTAGTAAAATAATTTTACTACGAATATAAATGCTTAAGTGGGCAGGTTCAACAAATGTTTCTTGTCAGCTAAACTGGATTTTCCAAAGCGCCTAACTTTTTTGTATATACATACAAAAAAATGCATATAAAAATGGTTATTCCTTGTCCTATTTTAAGAATATTTTGTCCTATGATGATTTTTGAAAAACCCCTTTGTTTTGAAGATACAGGGCGAACAAAATTTGCAACAACCATATTCGATATTTGTTGAAATCATTAATGTAAATAAAAGTAGGGTGTACGTCAATGAGTTTATCAAGTACAAAAAAATTTTTTTTCGATCTCGATCACTTGGAACGATTGTTTTATCTAGTAAGGGGATTTCATCGGTGTCAGTTGTTTACATAGATTGAGTGACGTTTGGCTGTTTGACGTGTCTTAAATAGTGAGTGAAGTCCTCTATCATAATGTATACAAACGCCGAGATGACTGACATGCACTTCATGTATGGACTTGCTGATGGCAATACATTACAAGCTAGGCGATTGTACAGTGAACGATTTCCAGCCTGTAATGTCCCCGGCCGAAAAATCTTCGAAAACATTCATCGACGTCTTCGTGACACAGGCACATTGAAACGAACTGAAGGGTCAGGAAGATCACTGACTGTAAGAACGGCACAATTGGAACATAATGTGCAGGACTTGATATCGGAAGAGCCTGGTAGTTCTACGCGAAAAATTGGCAATACTTTGAATGTGAGTCAGTGGACAGTTTGGAAAATTCTTAAGGACAATTTGTTGTATCCATATCACATTCAACGCGTTCAGGCACTACTACCTGTTGATTTTCCTCCACGTATTGCATTGTGTCAATGGATATTGTAAACTTTACTTCGCATCCCTCTATTCCTGACACAAATTCTTTTTACCCATGAAGCCACTTTCGCAAGAAACGCAATAAGGAATTTTCATACTAACCATGTGTGGGCAGATGAAAATCCGCATGAGGTATACGAAGATCGTTTTCAACATCAGTTCTCGTTGAATGCTTGGGTTGGAATTGTAGGTGACTATGTAATTGGACCGGTATTTCTATCACAAAGACTTACTGGCGAGGTGTATCGCAACTTTTTGGAAGCAACGCTGCCTGAGTTTGTGGAAGATGTACCATTGGCAACAAGGCATGAAATATGGTTTATGCACATTTCAGTTTGGTTGCTCGTGATTTTTTAACAGCAACATACGGATATCGCTGGATTGGTCGAAGTGGGCCACATGCATAACCTGCTCGATCCCCGGACTTAAACCCCCTGGATTATTTCTTCTGGGGATATCTGAAGTCTCTGGTGTGTTTGAAAGAGTTGGGCAGTCAATGACGAGAAGATTGAATGCTTGTATCAAGGCTGGAGGAAGTCATTTCGAACCTTTATTGTAGATTGAGCAACTTTACATGTACTTTTTGATAATAAAATGTTGTTAATGTCGTAGATTTTGTTCACCCTGTATCTTCGAAACAAAGGGCTTTTTCAAAAATCATCATATAACAAACTATTCTTAGAATAAGTCAAGGAATAATCCCTTTAATTTTTGCCGCATGTTTACCTAACACCCTGTATATATTTTTATTTTGCTTAACGAATGCATTAAATTTAAATTAATTTATTTCCGATTGTTTGTGTCAATAGTAGGTAATACGAGGGGGGTACTAATAAGTAAATGTTTAATAAAAGGCTTTTTCGTCAGAAGTTCCACTTTATTATTACTGTTTGACGCGTTTGGTTGGCATTTTAGCATCTTCACGCCAGCTTCTTCGACTTCTTCGGCCAGGTTTTTTACTCTCGAACTCGAAGGCTCCTACTAATGTTCAATAAGATTGCTTCCTTGAACGGACACTTTTTGTTCTTGTGGTCTTTACCTGACTCCGGATATGCCGAAATTTAAGATTTCGGCCTTGACTTAAGTTAAAGAAAAACAAGAAGGATAGTCCTTCAAAAGAATAGAAGTCCGAGAAAGAAATCGCGAACTTCTTGAGTTTAAATGAGAAAGGAACAAGAAAAAAAACAAAACTACAGTTTTAAATCTTTTGTTTTTTTCTCCATCGGAAAAGATGTGGACCTTTTGCCGAATGCCGGTCAGGCCGATCGTTTTTCCACCGACCCTCCGCATTCGGCTACACTGAAGACGGGGGATTTATAGTCGAAGTGGTCTTATGCAAGGTGAGAATCGAAAACTCGATACCGTTCTGCTCGCCGCCCGTACAAGGATTTTAAGGTTTTGGCTTGATTTATCCGGGAAATCCGGGCAATTTTGCCGGAATTCTTCGGATAAGCGTTAAGGAGCGTTAAGTGCCATATGCAAGGATTTGAAGTCTATTCACCGCAATGGACTGATCTAATTAAGGTTTTATGACTTGAACTTTTATAAGTGGCGATAACTTACTCTACCTGGATATTAAGGGATACACGAGTTTGAAGATACCGTATCCCTTACTTAATGTAAGCTGGACTTGACTAGACTATTGAAGTGAGAAGTGGAAATGGAGACCTAAATAGGTTGCGTGTTGCAAACATGGAATTGGTACTTTGTCAACCAGCATTCTGGCTTGGAAAGCATTTCGCATTCGCTTTGAAAGCGATTTCTGGAGAAAACAATCGCCTAAGTCTTTTTAGGATTGACTTGCAGGGGCCAAAACTTAAGCCATTTTATATCAGAGTTAAGCTGCCTTTGTAGTCGGTTATGAATAACCGACATGGAACATGTCGTCACGAAAAAGGCAATGTCGTCTGCGAAAAATGCAGAACTAACATCACGACAACACGGAATTTTGACCAAGTACAAATTGAACAAGGCCGGGGACAGGGGTGAACGTTGCGGGATTCCCCACTCTATGGGCTTATTCGTTGAGAGGGATGAATTTATCTTTACCTGAAAGGATTTGTTAGTTAGAAAAGTGCGGATAAGCATGGAAGGATCTTTAGGAAAACATAATTTCAAGGTTTTATGCATAAGACCACGGCGCCATACTTTCTCTAAGGCTTTTAAGAGATCGAGAACGACAGCGTCGAGACGCATGCCTCTCCCGAAAGCCTGGTGGATTTTGTCAGCAAGTCTAGTGCGTTCATATACGTGTATTTCTAGAAATTAATAATTCTATTAACAAAAATATCAAATTTACAGTTGAATTAGAAGAAAACAACAGTTTAAACTCTTCTTCAAGATATTTGACAAATCGTCTCAAACGGTTATTACAATACAAGGTGCGTCTCACGAAAAACAGGAAAAAAAGCACTAATATTTTTTTTTTTGGCATTTTTTTTTCAAAATAGTCTCCTTATGCACGGTCAATTAGGTTGACGAATGAATTTTTGGGCTGGGCCAAAGATATGTCCTTCAGGATAGCAGTCGCCGCCTTGTGAATGGCTTTAATGTCGATATAACGGTGTCCTTTCAACGGCAAATTATGTTTTTGGAAGAAGTCGAAGTCGCAGGGAGCCAAATCAGGCGAGTATGGTGAATGATTGATGGTTAAAATACCATTTTCGGTCAAAAACTTAATGATGAGCGTCGAGCGTTGGGATTGCGCATTTATAATGTAACAAGCGCCAAGCTGTAGGGTATTATGCCCCCACAATATATAACACACTATTGATCCTTTGATCAGGTGGAACGAACTCCTTGTGTACAATTTCCTTCGAATCGTACAAACAAATCAACATTGTTTTGATTGTTTACTTCTCGATACTGCTTTTCTTCGGATTTGGCTCGCTCGGGTGTTCCCATTCGACATTTTAACGCTTGGCTTCTGGATCATATTGAAAACACCACGTTTCATCAGTAGTAACAATGATGTACTTCAAGTTTTCAACTTTTTTCGAATCTTTAATCAAATCAGTCAGTTTGTGTGAAACATGCACAAACCTTCCGAAGTGCCAAATGATCGGTGGAAATTCGATGAATTGAATCTTTGGACATGTTCAATTCCATTTCCATCTATCCATTTCCATATAATTGGCCATGATATTAGCAAGAAAAACACGTGATACACTTTCTTGATGTCGTTTTCCGAGATCTATCCAACAAAGGAAAGTTTATGAAAATCGCTCCACAACTTCGAAATGCGTTCCTAAAATAGAAATTATTTGGTCCTTAATTTATTGTACATGATCTGACTCTTCTTTTGGTTTGTTTTCACGCCAAATGGTTCTCCAGCCCTTTGCAGCTTGCAGCAGAAGAACGATATCATCTGCGAATCTAAGACGGTTTAAGTATGCACCATTGATCCTTATTTCATTCTGCTCCCAATCCAGATTACGCAACACTTCTTACAGGCGGGCTGAGAAAAGAAAAGGCGATATTGCGTCACCTTGCCGCTTTAATTTTTTTTACTTTTTTGAGAGTTTTTTTTACTTCTTTGGACTGCGTCCAATGAGACAACAGTAGTCAGGAGTTATACACCCCCGATCGTTGGGTTCCACAATCTCATGTGAAATGTCACATGAGATTGTGGAACCCAATGATCGCGGCTGTACAAAACAGCTTGCGTCTCCGCCATAATGAGCAATGGTTAGTTGCTTGACCGGGACGAAGCCTCACCCTTCTCATACATTGGAGGGCACATGTTTGGTCTGTTGGTGGTTAGACTCATCAGGGTACCGACATATACTCTTTCGCCAAGAATAGGGAGTCCCTCTCCACAATCAAACAAGCCATATTTTCGCCGACTTCTCGTCGGATGGGTTATACATAGAGTTTTTTTACTTCTTTGGACTGCGTCCGATGAGACAACAGTGTTGAGTGCTGTCATCAGACACCCAACTGCTGGATTCCACAATCTCATGTGCAACACAGAACAACCGTCTAACCAAACCGCAGGTTGTTAAGCGTCTCAGCTTAACAACCTGCGTCTGCGCTCCGATATGCAGTCACACTGCATATATAGGCCATCTGACGGGAAGTCGGCGAAAAGTATTGGTTGTTGACTGTGGATAGAGTCTTCCTATTCTTGACGAGAGAGCACATGTCGGTGACTGTTGGGGGGGGGGGGGGCTTTGTCGGTGCCCTGACGAGTCTAAACATTAAGAGACGAAACTTGTGCCCTCCAGTGGAAGGGTTGCGTAG